>BSYR01000024.1:7015000-7280000 GCA_030270665.1 Hibiscus trionum | reverse complement strand
AAGGTAATACAAATATGGTAATAATTATTAGTAGTAACACACACACACACACATATATATATATATATAATTATTATTATTTTAGCCCAATACAAGCCCAAAATGTAAAAAAAGAGTTTAAGTTTCGGGACAAAATTAGTGATTACAAGAATTATTATTAATTCAATTTATCTTTTAATTGAAATTAAGTTAGTTAATTTATTAATACTTGAAATTATTATTAATTTTAAAATTTTTCAATACTTGACATTATTTTATATTCATTAAATATAACTTCTTTAAATATCAGATAATTATCATTATTAGCAAATTAAATAATAGTATTAGTTCAGGTTAATATCAGTTCAGGTCAATATCAGTTCAGGTCAAGAACAGTTCAGGTCAAGAACAGTTCAGGTCAATATCAGTTCAGGTCAAGAACAGTTCAGGTCAAGAACAGTTCAGGTTCAAAACAGGTCGGGTTCAAAACAGGTCGGGTTTAAAACAGGTCGGGTCCAAACAGGCCGGGTTAAATCGGTTATCTGGCAGGTTAGTCTCGGGTTCGGGTTCGTTTCGGTCGGGTGCAGGTCGGGTTCGGTTACTACAGTAACAGGTCAATTTCGGGTTCGGGTTCACTTCGGTCGGGTGCAGTTCGGGTTCGGTTTATACAGTTACAGGTCAAATTCGGGTTCAGGTTCGTTTCGGTCGGGTGCAGGTCGGGTTCGGTCTTTGAATTCTCGGGTTAAACCAGGTTCTGACTCGATCGAGTTTCAGGCAAGTTACCAGGTCGGGTCAGTTTTTCACACCCCTAATGAGAACCCCACCAAGACCAACTTTTATTTTTCCCTTAATTAATAAAACACCATTATTATATATATTCACTTAGGGTTTCTTCTCTTTCTCAAAACATGCATGACCACCAATATCTTTTTTCATCAAAACATTTTAATAATAATTAAATTTAAATTTGAAGCTTAATCACATTTTTCTTCTAAATTCTCAGTACGTTCACATGACTACGGGTGTTCAAAAATACCAGGCCCGAACTACCCGACCCGCCGACCCGTCTACCCGATTAAAATTTACCGGGTATTTATATTAAAGTACCCGCATTTTTCGGGCCGGGTACCCGACCCGCAAATTTTTTCTGGGTAGTTGGGCCGGGTCAGGGCCGAAATATTTTTATAACCGGGTACCCGACCCGACCCGTTAATTTTAATATTTATATATTTTATATTTTAAATTCTATTTTCATTTTATGTTTCCTATTATTTTTCCTTAAAATTAATTTTAAATCCCTAACTTCTTTTTATACTTGTATTATATACTTTTAAGTTTATAATTTTTTAAAAATATTTATATTAATTTGTTAATATGAGAGTCGAAAGAAAAATCATGATCGAGATTAATATTTTTAATACATTCTTTTATCGATAAACTTTAATATATATACATATATATCCAAATATTTTTCTTAAAATTAACCTCAAATAAATAATTTTTGTGTTTGAAATATTTATCATGAAATTTTATGTGTTTCATATCTATTCTTTTTAAAAAATAAATTTAAAAAATATATAAAAAAGTAAACCGGGTACCCGGTACCCGAATTTTGCGGGTACCCGATTTGCGGGTACCCGGTTCTTATGGGCCGGGTCACGGGCCGACTTTAAGGTACCCGAAAATTCCGGGTACCCGAAATTTAGGGTACCTGAAAATCCGGGTACCCGGATATGAACACCCCTACACATGACTAATCTGAATCAATTCGCGTCGCACCTACAACTTTGGTGGGTGAGTCTCTCACAAAATCTCAAACTTAAAGTTTACTTAAGCGATATCAACCTACTTACCATTTGGACCAACCTGTTGAAAAAGCTTAATCACTTTTTTTTAGGAAAAATGTTTCTAACCCTGAGAAATAACAAAAACAAATAAACATCCCTTGAGGGATAAAAATCATCTACCCCTCTCGGTGTTCCTACTTATGTCCCAACACTAAAAAACACTAAAAATTAAATTTCAAGGCTCAACCCTAAATTATAAATCCTAAAACCTACACCCTATACCCTAAACAATACACTCTACCTTAAATTTCCTAAGCCCTAACCATAAACCCCAACCTAAAACCTAAAGCCTTAACCTCTAAACCTAATTTTGAGCGTGAGAACATAAGCAGAAGCACCGAAAAGGGTAGAAGATTTCCATCCTCCCTTGAAGCTTTCCTTTTATCTTTCACTCTCTTTTGTTTTCTTTCCATTTTCTCCTTGATCTTCTTTTTTATTATGTGCATCTCCTTTTGTTTTGATGTGATTCTTCACCCCATCATCAAAAGATTTGAAGCTCATAAACCATGGTCGTCTCATCTATTCCAAGCTATCTTGATCCTCCCAATTGGCAACAGGTAATGGTTTTCCTTAGCTAGGAATATTTTCCTAGATTTTCTTTTCTTTTCCTGGCTAGGTTTTAACTTCTAATTCTACGAAAGAAATCCATTTAAAGATAAATAATATTCCTACCCTTTTTTAATCTTCACTTGTGTAACGAGGATGGAAATCCCCTGCCCCTTTTCGGTGCCCCTACATATGCCCCCACACTCAAAATTAACTTTAGGGTTTAGGATTTAGGGTTTTATGTTAGGGGTTGTGGTTAGGGTTTAGGGAATTTTTTAGGGTATAGGGTGTAGGGTTTAGGATTTAGAATTTAGGGTTAGAGCTTAAATTTTAATTTTGTAGTGTTTTTTAGTGTTGGGACATATGTAGGAGCACCGAAAAGGGGCAGACGAATTTTATCCGTGTAACGACCCGTTTAAAATCTATTTATATGGTGTGGAGTATGAAATGTAACTTTTGAAATTTTTGAAATAAAGGTTTTTGAGAAAATAGATTTGAAAAAAAATAAGGAAATTTAAATAGGAAACAGATTTTAAAAAGAACCGAAGTAGATTTTAGAAGATAAATTAAAAATTGAGGAATTTCAGAAAATAAGGTTTAGAAAAAGAAAATAATTTTTTTAAAAAAAGTTTTATTTGAAAATAAATTAAAGAAACTAAGGGTAAGAAAAAAGTGGATTTTGAAAATTGAGGGTTCATTTAAAAATAGATAAAAATAGGGGAGTCGCCACCGGTCATTTTAAAGAGGTAGATCGGACACTAAAAATAGAAACTAGAGATTCGAAAGGGTTCGGGAGTCGTTTACCCACAAGGAAGGGTTAGCACCCTCGACGAGTCCATAATTAGTACCAAAACTTTACCGCTTAATTAAAATCAGATTTTACGAATTAAAATGACAATTTTAACCGAGATCTGGTTATACGCGCGAGTAGATTTCGAAAATCTCAATATTCGAGAGCGAACGCCTGAACCACCACCACTACGACTGGTACTGGCCTCGTTCGTTTCCGAATAAAAGGACATCGCACCTTTTTTAAAAACAAAATTAATTTTTTTAAAGCCTAAATGCATGAATATGTAGACATCCGAAATTCACAATTTAGTCTATGACCCACGATACCAAAGGATTCAACACCGAAAATTCGAGATGTCGTTTCCACGCGGATACCGGGACCGAAGAACTAATAAAAAGAAGAAGAAGTTTAGCATGACATTTTATACTCTAAATGCAATTTAACATGACATATGACCAAAGGTATATCATGAATAAATGAATAATGCATAAACCAATGCGAATATGAACATCGATGACATAAAATAGATAACGTAAAGAGATATACTCCCCAAAATATCTCATGCATAAATAATAAAGGGTATAAAAACGAAAACACATATACACAATGATACACTATATATAACTATATCATATAAACGGAAAGGTGCCATAAAATATACCATATAAAAAAGGTATTTTAGCATTATAAAGTAAACATATATTAAATGAAAAGATGTTAGTTTTTATATATTTAGTAAATGGTAAATACAAGAATAATGGAAATATATAATGCAATCACCATAAAGATATCATGATAACGAATACAAACACATGCCATATAAAACTACATTTAACTTACTAATGAAGGTAATTAGTCGAATAACAAATTAAATGAATGTTAGAATTGAAGGCAATAAAAGGAGAAGGACTGAAATTAATTAAATAACAAAAATAGTGCTGAAATTTAAAGAACATAAAAATTAAAGGACCGAAATAGAATAAATAAGAGCAAAAGTGCAGAATTTAAATAATATAGAAGACTGAAATAAAATAAAATAAAATAAAATAAAGTGTGCGGAAATTAAACATGCAGATTAATTAGGGGGTTCAAAAGTAATTAGACTTTCAATAATCTGATTAGGATTTTGCTATTGACAGTCCTAAGGGCTGTCAATAAGAACTCTATAAATTCTTATAATTAATGCTTGTTTTGCTTTGTAATTAATGTTTGTTTTGCTTTATAATAAATGGTTGTTTTGCTTTGTAATGAAATCTAGTAAAATATAATTAAATACATTCCTAAAAAATCATGTTTAATTAATTTTAGGTTGTTTAATGTAATTAATACTCACTTAAAACGATTTATTGTTTAGGGTTTAGGGTTTGAGGGTTTGGATTTAGGGTCAAGGTTTAGGGTTTATGTCTTATGATTTAAGTTTTAGGGTTTGATGTTTAAGGTTTAGGGTTTAGGGATTATGAATTAGGGTTTAGGGATTAGGGTTTATGGTTTGGGGTTTAGGGTTTGAGTGTTTGGGTTTAGGGTTTATGACTTATGGTTTAAGTTTTAGGGTTTGATGTTTAAGTTTTAGGGTTTGGGTTTGAGGTTTTGAGTTTATGATTTAGGGTTTAAGTTTGAGGTTTGGAGTTTGAATTTAAGATTTTATTATTTAATTAAATTAAAAAATTTAAATTAATGAAACACAACTTTTTAGGAATGTAATTAATTACATTATACTATATTTCTTTAAAAAAATTAATAAACATTAATTAAAAGAATCTATAGTGTTCTTATTGACAGCCCTTAGGGCTGTCAATAACATACTCATCTGATTAATTATCGATACGGTGACTAGATTAAAAGATTATAAATAAACCGAGGGACTGATAACGTGATTTTAAAAAACAGAATGGCCTGGGGTGGGAAAAGAATGAAACGGAAGGGTCGTTGCGTGAATAAACCAATTTTAAAACGACAATTTGATATAAAATTCGCTTCTGTCCAAATAATTCCTTTTTTCCTTTTTAAATCGAAGCTTCTTCTATTTCGAGACATTTTCAAACCCTAACTAACCGGCCGCCGCTAATCGGCGCCGACGATGTCCTCTTTAAAATTGAAACCTTCTTTTGACCCTAAAATAAAGTTTAGATCCTTCAAAAACAGGTGACGAAATTCTTTTTTTCCTTGCAAAAACCTCGAGAAACAAATCTTAAAAAAACCTTTCTCCCTTTTGAATGATCACGAAACCCTAATGGCTCACCCCAAAAGGCTTATTGTTGGTCAAAGTTCGAGGCGAAAGGAAAGACAAGCGATCGGAGAGACGAATCGTCGCCAAGGGTAAAATCTTCTTTTCTTTTGATTTCTTTTTTTTTTGTGTTTTCCTTTCTGATGTATCCTTTGAAAGTGAAAGAGAAGCTACCTCTGAAATTTCTTTTCTTCTATTGTCTGAGTTCGGAAATTCCCCCGTCTCTCTCCGGGGTTTACAATTTTCTTTCAGTTTCTTATATAACCGAATTACAAAAGAAAAAAAACAAATTACAAGAGTGTTTTTTTGTTTCTAATCTTTGTCGATGTCCTTGCTTTTTTTGTCTCGTTGACATTTCGAAATTTTGTCCTGACTTTGTTTTTTTGTATTCTGATTTTGACTCTTTCTTTGTTGCATGTCGAAATTTCCTGAAACGGGAGCGACATCGGACCAGCTGCGGCAAATGGCGTGGAGGTGGCAGGTGCGTGGACGTGTCAGAAGCATAAAGGACAGTCGCGCCGTCTCCACGCACGCGTACGACATTCGAAAAGATGAGCGTGGGGTGCATCGGAGTCTTTGGAGGGTTCTTGCGAATCTAGACCGTTAGATCACCCTTCGATCTAACGACCAAGGGCTCATGCGGCGCGAGATTGAATGGAAGCCTCTATGGTTTCGTCCCAGGCCAGATCTGGACCTTTGAATCTCGCGCGATCTGACGGCTAGGAACGATGCGGCGCGAGACTAATGATCAGCTTCTAGGGTTTCTCCTATCCGGGTTGATTTGGACCGTACGATCATTAACCAGATCTAACGGTCCAGATTTGATTGCGCGAACAATATAAGGAGATTAGGGTTTCTTCATCTTGGGGCAATCTGGTCCCTTGAATCTCATCAGATCTGACAGTTCGAAATGAGGGGCGGCTGCAAACAAAGTTAGAAAACACATGTTAGGGTTTCATTTGATTTACTTGGTCATGGGCCACACGAGCCGAACCAATGTATTATTATTTAATTGGGCTGAATGTAATAGGGACTTTATTAAGTAATAAAACTTGGGCTTTGTATAATATGCTTTGTAATGGACTCTTATTATTTTTTTATAATATGGGCTTCGTTTATTTATTCTCATTTGGATTCTGTTTATAACAATAATAATAATAATAATTAAAATTAAAATAATAAAATAATAATAATTAACAATTAATAATGATAATAATAATAATAAACAATTTATAATATAATAATAATATAATGTTTAGGGGTTTTATATCATTTTTTTCTTTTTCTTTAAATAATAATAAAAAGCTCGTTTTATTTAGCTCAACATTAACAGTGAGTTCGGACAAAATTAGTGATTACAACTTGAATATACATTTTTTTTAAATTCTGCAGACACCAACTCTTCAGCAATCTGGGGTACTATTATTACCACCGAGAATCATCATAATTCTTACCTTTCACCGCCAGCCCTGCCGTCTGCTGGTGGCGGTGCATGCGGTATTAGGCCTGGTTCAATGCGGAACGAGCCAGGCTAGCTAAAATACCACAACCTGAGTCAGCTGTCAAGTGTCCTCGATGTGACTCAACGAATACTAAATTTTGTTACTTCAACAATTACAGTCTTTCACAGCCTCGCCACTTTTGCAAAACTTGTAGACGGTACTGGACTCGCGGCGGTACGTTAAGGAACATGTCGGTCGGTGGTGGTTTCCGAAGAAACAAACGAAGCAAAAGTCGTAAAAGATCAAACTCCCCGTCGATAAAATCCTAAAGCCAAATCAGGTTGAGCTCATCTGCCACTACACTCGCCTCTAATAATGGTTGCGCTGATAACTTAAGCCATATGAACCCAGCAGCTCCACAATTGCCTCTATTGGTCCCTTTATATCATCCCGGTGACTATAATTTCGGTGATCTGGGGATAACTTTCAGGGAAATCCAGGCTCGGCTGAATACAAGCGATGAAACTAGTGGTCGAAACATGGATTTTCAGATTGGAACATGCTCAAATGGTGTCGGGTCAATGCTGACAAATTGGAAATCTGTAGAAGTTCTAGGGTTTTCTGTGTTTGACGATTTGGGAATTTTGGGAATCGGATATGAGAGAATACGAATAGAAGATTTTTATTATTAATGAAAGTAAAAATACAAAAGTGTACAATTACAGAATAAGTCACTAGTTTATATAATACATTATAACTTAACTAACTAACTTCCAATTCTTGCCAACTCAGCAAGATTATGTAACAACCTATAACAAACTCTAATAGCCCCCTCAAGTTGGAGCATATATATTAAGTATGTCCAACTTGGATATGGCTTGAGAAAAGGATGATGGATGCAAGGCTTTTGTAAAGCAATCTGCCAGCTGGTGTTGTGTAGAAACTGGAAGAAGTGTTATCAACCCTTGATGAAGCTTCTCTCGAATAAGATGACAATCGATTTCGATATGCTTAGTCCTTTCATGCATCACTGGATTTTCTGCAATTCGAATGGCAGACAAGTTATCACAGTAGAGGTTAGCAGGAGAAATATTATTAATTTGTAAATCAGAAAGCAGATATTGGAGCCACTGAATTTCACAAGAAACTGGTGCAAGAGCATGATATTCTGCTTCACTTGAAGAACGTGAAATTGTTTGTTGCTTCTTGGAGCCAGGAAACAAGAGCTGTACCAATAAAAATACAAAAACCAGTAACTGAACGTCTTGAATCTGGGCAAGAGGCCCAATCAGAATCACAAAAAGCATTGATTTTGATAGGATTATCAACAAAGAAGAAAATAACTTGACCAAGTGACCCTTTTAAGTATCTTAAGATTCTATGTGCAGCTTGTAAATGTATATCAGTGGGAGCAGAAAGAAATTGGGAAATATGGTGCACAACAAAAGATATATCTGGTCTGGTGTTGGTTAAATATAGTAATTTACCTATCAACCTTCGATATGAAGTAATATCATCTAGGAGAACCCCATCATTTTTAGAAAGCTTTGTCTTAGCAAGCAAAGGTGTATAGACAGGCTTGGAATTCAAAAAACCAGTTTCATTGAGTAAATCTAAAATATATTTGCGATGACAAAAGAAAATACCCTTATCAGATCTGGCTACTTCAAGACCTAAAAAATATTTTAAAGGTCCTAGGTCTTTTATTTTAAAGCAATCATGTAAAAAAGCTTTGACACTAGATATCTCATGCTCATTTGGACTAGTTAATATTAAGTCATCTACATAGACAACAAGAGCAATGAAACTAGTTCCTGTTCCTTTAATAAAAACAGAAATATCAGCAGATGCTTGCTTAAAACCTTGCTGGATCAAGGCTGAAACAAGCCTTTCATTCCATTTACGACTAGCTTGTTTAAGACCATACAAGCTCTTAGTTAATTTACAAACTAAGCCTGGTTTATCAGTCTTATAGCCAGGAGGCAAATCCATATATACTTCTTCAACAAGAAATCCATGCAAAAATGCATTATTGTTGAGTTGAAAGGAGCTCGATTCGATCAACCAATGTTGCTCACCAAGTGGTGGAGAGGTGGATATTTGGGTGTTAGGGTTTAGGAAGCTAAAAAGAGAATTGACACAATGAATTATAGTGGTTCAACCTTCTAACCAAGGTCTACATCCACTACCTTAGCTCCCACTAAGGATTTCTCAATCAATCCACTATTGATTCGTCCCCTTTTCTAGGCTTAGGAGGTAACCCTTACACACAATCAAGCTTTCTACCCAAAGCCTTGATTGAAACCCTCTCTTACAAAGAGATAAACAAAGCAAACTTAAAACCCTCTAATAGGTGTTTGTTTGCACAATTAAGCACTCACCCAAAACCTAAAACACTTGAGCAAATTTGACAATTTTGGCTCACTAGTGTTTGTCTATACAATAAATGACAATTTAAGTACAAAGACAATTCTTGATCATTTGATGTTTGACAATGTGAGCATTAGCCTTCTCTTGATGCTTGGAGGTCCCTTTTATACTCCCAATTGAGTTTGTAGCCGTTACTAGCCGTTGGGGATGATTTTGAGCCGTTGAGGACTTTATTTCCCTTCATAAATGCTGTTCTGCAGCCACCCGTATCGATACGCTTGGATCCGTATCGGTACGACCTTTATGAGAAACTAGCCGTTGGGCTCTTGCCAGCCTAGGCGTATCGATACGCTTGAGGGCGTATCGGTACGATTGCACTTTTAAATGACCGTTGGGAAATAGCCGTTGGGGACGTTGGAAAGGGGATCGATAAGCTTACCAGACGTATCGAAACGATCCCGATCCGTATCGAAACGACCAAGCATGTTTCGATACGGGTTTTGACAGTGACCAAACTGGGGCAAAAAAGGTATCGGTACGGGTACAACCGTATCGATACAGGTAGCTTGAAAACACAAGTTTGGCTATATAAAAGCATGAAAAACATTGCCAAAAACCTCTTAAAATACCTCAAACATATTTTCAAGTTGTTTGGACTTAAAACCAAGTTTTAAATTCTTTTCAAATTGGTCCAAAACATTTTTCAATTATTATATCAAAACATTAGTTCTACAATCTCCCCCTTTTTGATATAATAAAACTCACTTGAAAAATTGTTTGGGATTCTCCCCCTTTAACTTTAAAAATGTGAATAAGAGACTAAAGAGATATGAAATCAAATAAAGCTCCCCCTTATTCATTTGAAAAAGCAATTTTTCAAACCATTTCTCCCACTTTTTGTTATATCAAAAAGAATTTAAAACATTAAGTTCAAAATAACAATAGAGGTAAAATTTTGACAAAATTAAAAATTTTGGTTTAAAATTGGCTCCCCCTTACTCAAAGCATCATAAAAAATGTTAGTTCAACATATATGATTATCTAGTTGACATAAATGAAAATAAATCAAATAAACACAAAAGCAACTAGAATTTTTACCAACACTTGAACCCAAAGGGAGGATGTGAAGCCTTCCTTCTTCAAGTGTTCTTCCTTGTGTGTATGGAGCTCCCTCTCAAAGTTTGACTTGTTGATCACTCTCCATCACACCTACCAAAAGACAATCAAGTAATTTTTGGTATCCAAATTGCTTTGGATCCATAGACATTAGTAGCACAAAATTTTGTCCCCTTAGGAATCCATTTTTCAATTTCATCCTTTTAGTTGAAGTGGTTAGTCCTTTTGGGATCCAAACACTTCTAAAACATTTTCCATTCACAAATCTAGGGGCACTAGATTGTCTTACATAAAAGTTTGATTTTCCAAAACTATTTTTCTTTTCAAGTTCATTGGAAATCAATTCCTTTTCTTTTTGAACTTTAAGAAGCAAATTTTGTAAATCAAAACATTTTTGTTTAAAATCTTTCAATCTTGCTTCAAGTTCAAGATTTGTTTTGGAAAGCAAATCATTTTCAATTTTTATTTTTGAAATCAACTTTTTGTTCTTAGAAAATGATGCCTTGAATTCAAAAAGCAAATCATCATAGGCATCTTGTAACTCATCAAATGTATAAGAATTTGAGATAGATGAGTTAGAAGTTACCTCCCCCTCATTGAGGGCCATCAAGCATAGGTGGGCTACTTCATCATCGGTGGAGTCTTCATCACTCCATGTGGCCACATATGCTTGTTTTGAAGATGATCCATTCTTTTTGGATTTGTGGGAGTCCTTCATCTTCTTCATCGATTCATGCTTGGATTTTTCCATTTTGCTCTTCATGAACCGGGCAAATTTGTTGAAGAGATAGGTCATCTCTTCATCTTCACTTTCCTCCTCACTTGAATCTACATGATGGCATGTGGAGGATTTGAGAGCTACGGCACTAGCATTGATGCCTAGCTCCATGATCTTCTTTTTCCCCATCACTCTAATCTCTTCCTTCTTCTTCTCATCTTCTTTGTTTTTCTTCATTATTTGATGAGTGAGAAGAGACCCCATGAGTTCATCAAGCTTCAAGGTTTTGAGATTCTTGGCTTCGATGATGGCGGTCCTCTTTGAGTCCCATGACTCGGGAAGGGAGTAGATGAGCTTTCGGACAAGCTTCTCTTCCGGGATGGCTTCTCCATAACCTTTAAGTCCATTTGTGATAGTGGAGAACCTATCAAACATCTTCTCGATGTTTTCTTCCGGATCCATTTTGAAGTTCTCATACTCTAAGGTGAGGAGCCCAATCTTGGTCTCCTTGACTTCATCGGTTCCTTCGTATGTGACTTCAAGCTTGTCCCATACTTCCTTAGCACTCTCACAAGAAGACATCTTCTCATAAATGGTTGGGCCAAAAGCACAAAAGAGCATGTGCAAGGCTTTGCAATTAAGCTCCATCTTCTTGCAATCGTCGGCACTCCATTCCGCTTTACTTCTTTGAGGCACAAACAGACCATCTTCAACTATGTCCCATAGCTTGTAGTCTCTTGACTTCAAGAAGAATTTCATCTTTGTCTTCCAATGGGCATAGTGATTTCCGTCGAAGAAGGGCGATTTGTCGATGGATTGCGCCATTTGAGCCGGTTGGTGAAATGTTGATCGAGCTTGCCGGATCTTCTCAATAGGATGTGAATCCCCTTCGATTGAGCCAAGCTCTGATACCAATTGTTGAGTTGAGAGGAGCTCGATTCGATCAACCAATGTTGCTCACCAAGTGGTGGAGAGGTGGATATTTGGGTGTTAGGGTTTAGGAAGCTAAAAGAGAATTGACACAATGAATTATAGTGGTTCAACCTTCTAACCAAGGTCTACATCCATTACCTTAGCTCCCCACTAAGGATTTCTCAATCAATCCACTATTGATTCGTCCCCTTTTCTAGGCTTAGGAGGTAACCCTTACACGCAATCAAGCTTTCTACCCAAAGCCTTGATTGAAACCCTCTCTTACAAAGAGATAAACAAAGCAAACTTTAAACCCTCTAATAGGTGTTTGTTTGCACAATTAAGCACTCACCCAAAACCTAAAACACTTGAGCAAATTTGACAATTTTGGCTCACTAGTGTTTGTCTATACAATAAATGACAATTTAAGTACAAAGACAATTCTTGATCATTTGATGTTTGACAATGTGAGCATTAGCCTTCTCTTGATGCTTGGAGGTCCCTTTTATACTCCCAATTGAGTTTGTAGCCATTACTAGCCGTTGGGGATGATTTTGAGCCGTTGAGGACTTTATTTCCCTTCATAAATGCTGTTCTACAGCCATCCGTATCGATACGCTTGGATCTGTATCGGTACAGCCTTCATGAGAAACTAGCCGTTGGGCTCTTGCCAGCCTAGGCGTATCGATACGTTTGAGGGCGTATCGGTACGGTTGCACTTTTAAATGACCGTTGGGAAATAGCCGTTGGGGACGTTGGAAAGGGGATCGGTACGCTTACCAGGCGTATCGAAACGATCCCGATCCGTATCGAAACGGCCAAGCCTGTTTCGATACGGGTTTTGACAGTGACCAAACTGGGGCAAAAAAGGTATCGGTACGGGTACAACCGTATCGATACGGGTAGCTTGAAAACACAAGTTTGGCTATATAAAAGCATGAAAAACATTGCCAAAAACCTCTTAAAATACCTCAAACATATTTTCAAGTTGTTTGGACTTAAAACCAAGTTTTAAATTCTTTTCAAACTGGTCCAAAATATTTTTCAATTATTATATCAAAACATTAGTTCTACAATTATTTATGTCCAACTGGTGTAAATGTCATTTATTTGATGCAGCAACAGCTAACAAAGTCCTTATTGTTGTTATCCTAGGAACAGGACTAAAAGTATCAAAGAAATCCACCCCAGGTTGTTGAGTATACCCTTTTGCTACAAGTCTTGCTTTATATCGTTCTAAGGTTCCATCAGAATTCAGTTTTGTTCTAAAGACCCATTTACACCCTATAGTAGTCTTATCAGGAGGAAGGGGAACCAATTCCCAAGTATTATTTAATTCTAAGGCCTTAATCTCTTCATCCATAGCATTTTCCAACATTTATGTTTACTAGCCTGAGTGAAAGTCTTAGGTTCATCAAGAATGTCTATGTTATTAATGTAAGTATTATAGCTAGTAGACAAGGCATCATAAGAGATTACATTATTAATTGTATGAGAAGAAGTTTTAGAACCTGGTACAATTACCTGATAATCTCTGAATTTAGAAGGTAAGCAAACACTCCTTTTTGATCTGGAATTTACAACAGCAGGATGATGATGATGCTCTTGAACTCTAGGGGACTGAAACAGACTTATCTGGATGCTGAGACTTATTAACTCTAGGCTCAAATTCAGAATTATCATTTATAATGGGATTAGAATTAACATTTGGAGATGTTAAACTTTGTTCAAGAGGAATATCCTCTTCAAAATCTTCAGTATTAGCAGAAGTTGGAAAAACAATTGAATTAGGAGAATTATCAGAAGAGGAATTAGATGTTTTAAAATAAAACTGATATTCATTAAAAAAAATCTCTAGATATAAAAACAGACTTAGTATTGATATCATACAATCTAAAGCCTTTAACATTTATAGGATAACCAATGAAAATGCACTTGACAGCTCTAGGGTCCATTTTAGTCTTTGGTTTAGGAAGAATAGATGCATAGGCAGTGCAACTAAAATTTTTTAAGTTATCTAGCTTAGGTGAAGTATTGTATAAAATATGATAAGGGCTTCTATTTTGTAAAATAGGGGTAGGTGTGATATTAATTAGATATGCAGCATGGATAACACAGTCAAGCCAAAAAATCAAACGCAATCCTACTTGAATTCTTAAGGATCTAGCAACTGAAAGAAGATGCTGATGCTTTCTTTCTACAATGCTATTCTGTTGGGGAGTATAAGTGCAAGATTGTTGATGGACAACCTCTTTTGTTTTGAAAAATCATTTAACTCAAACTCTTTTGCATTATCAGTTCTTAAACATTTTATTTGTTTTGAAAACCGTGTTTCAACAAAATTAAAGAAATTAATGATCAATGATTTAACTTTTAAAGGAAAAACCTATACAAACCTACTTTTATCATCTACTAGAGTCAAAAAGTATGTATGACCATAAAGACTTTGTACAGGAAAAAAGTCCCCATACATCAGCATGTAACAAATCAAAAATAGAATCAGAAGATGTAAAGCTTGTAGGAAAAGGAAGGCGTTTCTGCTTAGCAAGATGACATGTTTCACAGACAAAATTAGAAGGAAATGAAATGTCTTTATTTATATCAAAAAACTTTATTCTTTTTGCAGAGGGGTGACCTAATCTTGAATGCCAAAGTTTAAATGTTTCAACAGCAGTCATGCAAACATAATTGGAAACATCAGAATGTAAAGAAGAAATTGAAACTGAATTAGAAACATAGTTACTTGAAGCATTAGCATCAAGTTGATAAAGTCCACTGATGTTTCTAGCTATACCAATCATCTTCCAAGTTGTTATATCCTGTATAGAACAAAAATCAAAAGAGAATGAACAAAAAAGAGAAGCTTTAGTCAGTTGAGAAACAGATATGATATTGAATGCAAACCCAGAAATAAAGAAAATATTATTTAATAATAAGGAATCATTAATTTTAACTTTACCTATGTGAGTAACTTTTACAATAGAATTATTAGGCAATCTTATAAATCTATTATGAACAGAAATATAAGAATAAAAATTTTCAAGATTACTACAGATATGATCTGTAGCTCCTGAATCTAAAATCCAGAAAG
This sequence comes from Hibiscus trionum, assembly GCA_030270665.1. Classification (NCBI taxonomy): domain Eukaryota; kingdom Viridiplantae; phylum Streptophyta; class Magnoliopsida; order Malvales; family Malvaceae; genus Hibiscus; species Hibiscus trionum. The sequence continues at coordinate 7,264,962 of BSYR01000024.1, read as the reverse complement.
AATTGATGCATGTAGAAGAACAACAGACTTGAAGAGTACCTGCATCACCAAAAGGAATATCAAAAGCAGAAAAAGGGCATTGATCTTTGAATCATTAAGAGAAGAATTTTGAACAGTAGGATTTGAAGCAGACAAAGGTCTTTCTTGTAACATGTTCAAAAGATTCTCATATTGCTGTTTAGAGAAAACAATAGGAGAACCAGCATCCACAATAGACTTAACAGGTTCATCATCCACAGAATGCCCTATCTGATTAACTCTACTAGATTGAGTTCGAGATTTATATCCAGGTGGAAAACCATATTTTCGATAACATTTCTCCACTGTGTGACCATATAAACCACAAAAAATACACAGAGGTCTTTTTGAAGAACTAGCATTAAAAAATTTCTTATTAGCAACCCTAGAATCAGACTTAGATTCAGCCATTTTCCTAGAATGTCTTTCAGCCAACAAAACATTAGATTCAGGATTTGGTACAGATCCTAAAGATCGTTTATGTTGGAGAACTAAGGCAAAAGTATCACTAATTTTTGGAATGGGTTTCATCATTAAACACTGTGACTTAGGGATTGAAAAAGAATCATTCAACCCTCGAAGAAAACGAAGCAAAAAATTCTGATTTCGATATTTAGCAGCATCACAATCGCAAGACTTAAGGGCCTAAAATTACATATCTCATCCCAAACAACCTTAAGCTGTGTGTAATATGAAGTGACAGAATTATTACCTTGCTGTAAAGAATACAATTCTTGAAGCAAGTCCGACACTCTTACCAGATCTCCCTGGTTGAATCTATCAAAGAGGTCATTCCACAGGTCGTAGGCCGTATCAAACCACAGCACGCTTTGGGCAATCTAGGGAATCAAAGCTCGCTGCAACCATGACAACACCAATTTGTTGCATTTGACCCAGGCTTTGTATTTGGCCGAATCTTGAACAGGTTCTTGAATCGAACCATCAACAAAACTCTGTTTGTTTTTGGAGATGAGCGACATACGCATTGACCGAGCCCAGCTGTGATAATTTCCTCCGTCGAGCAAGGCAGAGGTGAGCACAAGGGCAGGGTTCTCGTTGGGGTGAATATAATACTCATTGGATGGGTTATCGGTGCGGAAGAAAAGACCGTCGGCCGATGAAGAATCAACTGATACCATGTAGAAGTTCTAGGGTTTTATGTGTTTGACGATTTGGGAATTTTGGGAATCGGATATGAGAGAATACGAACAGAAGATTTTTATTATTAATGAAAGTAAAAATATAAAAGTGTACAATTACAGAATAAGTCATTGGTTTATATAATACATTATAACTTAACTAACTAACTTCCAATTCTTGCCAACTCAGCAAGATTATGTAACAACCTATAACAAACTCTAATAAAATCAGTGCAAGAAGTTGAACAATTTCATTTTTAACTAGTTTGGAGCACCCTCAGGCTCAAACTGGGTTATATTCATTTGAAAACGAAACCGTTGAGCCAACAAGTTATGCTGGGGCTGGGCATTATTGTCAGCAGCTTCGATCTTAAGCTATCGGAGAGCACGATCACCGAGTTTTCGGCTGTTAAAACGGAAGAAACTCCATGGTTGAATCCTTCAAGGAATTTTCTGGGGATTTCTGGGAATGATCCATACTGGCTTGGTCCTGGTAATCCATGGACTCATCTTTCTGGTTAATTTTTGCAAGATTTTAACGCTTGAAAATTATTTGTTGTACTTTTCAAAAAGAAAATTATTTGTTGTTGTGTTCTATTATTATATTGTTGTAAGAAGTTAAGTAGGTTTTATATATGTAATATTCATGCAGTGAGAGTTTTGGTATTTGATATGAAGAAGGTAGATTGATTGGTATAATAGAGATCCCAATTTTTGCAAACTTAAAAAACTACAGTTACTCTATACCAAACAAATATATTTGGTACTAACTATCTCGATGTGACACTAAATTTTTAAAATAAAATTATGGTTGGAATTTTAACATTTGGAATTAAACAAATTAAATTAAAAGGATCACTTTATAATGAACATATACAATACTTAATTCATGTTAATCGACTAATAAGTTAAATACCGATAATTATACGAAATATACATGTATCATTCGAGAACTATATATTAAATCTAATTACTTCTTATAATGACTATTGATATACGTTCTAATTAATGGTTAGAAGTTTGAGAGTTAGTTCGACTAGTTAGTTCATATAACCCTCGTAAAGCGGCCAACATGTTTGAAATTTGAGTATTTGTAAGTTATGATCATCTTTGTATTTAAAAAAGTATATGCTGATCAAGGTTGTCTAATTATTTAGAAAATACTTTGATACATAAAGTTTACACAAGTCCTTTAATTATAGAGTTTAGGGTTTTAGGTTAGAGTTTAGGGATTTTGTATGTAGGGTGTAAAATTTAAGGTTTATGGTTAAAGTTCAGGGTTCAGGGTTTAGGTTTTATAGAGCTAGGGTTTGTGATTTAAGTTTTAGATTTTATAGAAGGTTTATGTAAAAAAAAAATTAAACAATTTTTGTATCAAAATATAACACCTTATTATTTATACAATCACTTTTGAAAATAATATTAGTATGTACATAATTCAAATCTTAACATAAAATAATATTTTATTCTATTCATGAGCTATGGTCACTTTTTATTGGGGAAATGTATCCATTGTTATTTTTATCTAAATTGATTTCATTTGCGAATTTTATAACCTTAAGAGCAGCAAATCTCATGAAACAAAGCAAACTGGCCTTTGATTTTCTTTATTATGTAAAGTAAGAGGGTTTAAATGGTCGGTTAATTATTAATTGAATCAAACTATCCAAAACGAAATTAATTGAATTCTTAAAAATTTTAGCCGTTAATTGAATTGAATTTTTTTCGAAAATCAATAATTAAACCGAACTAAATTAAGTTAATTCGGCCAATTTTCGAATTACTCAAAAATTTTAATAATTTTTTAGTTTTGATTCAAAAATAAAATTTTAAGTAACGATAAATTGAAAATGATTTTTTGTTAAATATTTTTTATTTTTAGATTTTATTTTATTCCATTTTTGGTTGAGTTTAAATTTGAAATTAAAATATAAATATTATATTTTAAAAATTATGGGCAATTGTGTGATTTGACTTAAAATTAAAATATATTGTTTTATATTCAAATTTCGCTCAATTCTATTAATTAATCGATGATCAATTTTTTTAAAAAATCATTAATTGACCAAATTTTAATTTCATCGATTAATTCTATTTTTGATACAACAATTAACACACCTGCTCATCCTTGTGGCAAATGTAGATGTTTATTATTTGTTGGGACTCGAGTTTGAGCATCAATAATACATGATGTGTGTGCCTTCGTTAAAAAAACTAAAAAAATTAAACAGATACTACCTTTATATCACACCAGCATATTAAAATAACAATTAACACACTCACACGGTATCTCAGTTTCCACTTAACCATCTTTAGGGCCAATTTTCCAAATTCCGAGATGTGTGCTGGCTTCACATCTTTTATGAATTTTAACCTCAAGTTAGTGAGAAATTATATTATGGGTCCTTTTTGTAATCTCATTTATGAGACCAACAAATTAAATGTATTAATTTCATTAATTTTTTCTTTTTTCTATTTTTATTAAGTAAATTTTTATTTAGTAAAAATTATTTTTAAATTTGATTTACAGTAAATATAAGTGAAGACTCAGTTGGTAAAAAGATGAGATAAAAAATTAGGGTAAACTACATAGATGACCATCTAACTATAGGGTTGGTGTCGATTTAACCACTATAGTTTCAATTTTGGAAAATTTACCACTAAACTATTTAATTGATTCCAATCAAGCCACCAACCGTTAAAACATAACAGAGAGGCTGACGTGGTTGTTAAATAAACTGGTATAATTACACATTTGGTCCCCATTATTTACACAATCTATCAATTTGATCATAATTTTAATTTAATAAAATAAATTAATTATTCAATAAGGTGGTGACACGTGCTACCACCTTATTAGAGGATTTTAGCTGTTTTATTCATCACCTGATTGGAGAAAGAAAAATGAAAATCAAGGTACTTAGCCCTACCAATATTCAAACCTAGGTACCCATGTGCAAGTGGCACAGGTTTGCCACTGCGCCAAACACAGTTTATGATATGGATTACAAAATTTAATATATGTGTTATATGAATTTTAATGGCAGGAAAAATGAAGTAAATGTTTTAGGAGACTCGAATATGACATATTTATGATGCATAAAAACATCTAACCTAATTAAATAATTCTAATAATTAAATTAAAGTTAACAATATTTTGTATATATTTTAAATTATATTTAGTGTATGATTTAAAATCGAAATTTTAAATTTATATTGTGTTTATATTATTTTAGGATTTTCTAAATTAATTTAAATTAATTTTTTATTTTTTTATATTAAAAATAATAAAAAACTATTTTAAAAAATATTAGAAACTAAATTTAATATAATTTTAAAATTTTGATTTTTATATAAAAACCATAAAAATATTTTTTTAAATATTTTAAAATGAATTTAATATAATTTTAAAAATTTTATTTTTATATTAAAAACCATAAAGTATAGTTTTTTTTATCGATTTTTAATATTAAAAAATAAAAATTTAAAACTATATTAAATTCGTTTAGCAAATTTAAACTCACGAACATAATATAATTTTAGAATTTAATTTTAAATAATGCACTAACTATAATTGGATTTATTTAATTAGGTTTTTATACATCATAAGTATGTCATGTTCGAATTCCTAAAACCACATTTACTTTCTTTTTCATGGCATTAATAACTAGATAAAACATATATTACATTTTGTAATTTACATCACAAAACCATGCTTGGCCTAGTAGCAAACCCATGTCACTTGCACCAGCCATGCCCATGTTTGAATCCACTTGGGACCAAGTTCTTTGTTTTTATTTTTCTTTCTCCCATCAGGTGACATGTGTCATCACCTGATTGGAGGAAGAAAATTAATTTATTAAATTCAAAAAAACAGTTAAAGTCATCCAATTAGGTTGTGACATGTGTCACCACCTAATTAAATAATTAATTTATTTTATTAAACTAAAATTAGGACCAAATTGATAGATTATGTAAATAACGAGGACTAAATGTGTAAATATACCAATTTATTTAACATCCACATTAGTCTCTCCGTTATTTTTTAACGTTTGGTGGCCTGATTGGAACTAATTAAATAGTTTAGTGGTATATTTGCCAAAATTAAAAGTATAATGGTCAAATCGATATCAAGCCCATAATTAGGTGGTCATTTGTGTAGTTTACTCAAAATAATAATAAAATGTACGTATTTAATTGGTTGGATGACGTGACAACAAAGACCCATGATATAATTTCTCCATGTTAGTAATTATTTTTCACCCTCAATAAATAAATACTAACTTTTGTCTTAAATGCATCTTTGTCTGTGCCTCTGCTACACATGTTTTTAATCACCATTATACTATTTATTGATCAATTAATTTAGATTAAATCTTGCAGAAACTTATTTTGAGGACGATCTTTTTTATCCAACTATCTTCATTTACAATATTAAAGTTTGAACACCTAACCAGTGACAAAGTCATGATCAAATGCCAGGAGGGACCAAATTACTTAATTTTAAAAATATAAGAATTTATTAAGTATTTAAACACAAAATTGAGGGACAATGCCTAAATTATTTAATATTTAAATTTATAAAGACTTAAATTGTCATTAAACCAAAAATTGAAGGGAACAAATTAAAGTTTTATAGAATTTAATAATAATATTAAAAAAAGACAATTTTTAACATGAATTTTTAAATATTTAAGAGGATCAAAATAATATTTTTCAAAAATTTAGAAGACTTATTATAACATTTTCAAATTCATGGAAAGCCAAGGTCATCTTGAGCCTGGCCTAAGCTATGAAAAAGAAAAAGAAAAATTAAATTATCTATCGGCCGCCATTCGCTGTCACTGTCGACCGCCGTAGATGGTGGCCTTTCGGTCTCATATTTCACCAGTCAATTCGTCTCACTCTCCTGAGTCTGAATCTGACCTCTATTTGACCGAAAAGTGCTCTGAAATTCACGAAAAGGAGATCGAAAGTGAGAAAACCAAAACATTTATATCGAAATTTGCGAGTTTCAGAATATTTTTAGGTGAAACAACTACCAGATTCGGACTCAGCGTGTCAAAACGAGTCATTCGGTACAATTTGGGGTCAAACGGCCACCGGTTTTGAAGGCCGCTGGTGGTTGCCGGTGGTCGCCGGTAATGACAATCGGTGACAATTATTTTAAATATAAAATATTATTTTATTATTTATTTTAATTTATTATATATTTAATAATATTAAAAATTTGAAAATAATAATAAAATATTCATGAGTGAAAAAAAACGTTGAATGTTAAAGTTCAGTTATTAAAAATTCAAATTTGAAAGTTGAGTGACCGAAATAGGAGTGAGAAGATTGTTGAGTGATGATCTATACAATTTACCCTTTCTTGTATTCTTTGTTTACTTTGTCTTTTTCCTCTATTTGCAGGGATAGAACCAGAGGGGGGCTGGAGGGACAGTCGCACCCCCTAAAAATTTAAAAGTCATATATGATTTAAAAAAATTATGTATTTTTTATTAAAAATCCATTTTCGCCGCCTAAAATTTTGTAAATTCACTTCCAAGAGTTTTATAAGTCCGCCCCTCAAATATAAGATACTGTGTACGTCCTTGTTTGTATTTTTTTGTTATGTCAGTTGGTTCGTCTTTGCTAAAAGAAGACCTACCTTTAGATATAAATAACAACGATATACTTATATGTGCTGAAAATGAAGATAAAAATATTATGAAAAATAACTTTTTATAGTGAATATAACACCAAATTAAATAGTTCATGAATGGCGCACGATAACAGTTCTCTTTGGGCGCATGTTAGCGGGTCTAATAAATCTTGAGATTTCCGTCGTCTTGCCTAGGTTTTCTGGTCGATTTTTGTGGATTCTTTTGTTTTTTTGCTTGATTCATCTTCGATTCATGTCTAAATCGTCGGTTGTTGATTGGAGGAAGTTTTTTGCGGGTGTGGAGGAGCATTCCTTGGAGTTCTTCCCGTCAAAGTTCGTTGAGGATACGTCGGTGGTTGGGCCTCCTCTGGCGGTGTTTGATGAAGGCGTTCGTGATTGGTAGTATGCACTTGTTGGTCAGTTCATCGAAAGTGAGCTTAATTTTGTTTCATTACAGAAGATTATCGGGATACTTTGGGGGAAATCAGCTTCAGTTAAGGTTAGTCTCACCGGACCCAATCTTTATGTATTTTTTTCTTAACGCTACGGATCGTGATTGGATTTTGGAGAATGGACCATGGCATATTCAGAATAAGCCATTGATCCTTGGAAAGTGGGAACCTAATCTACAGAAATTAGAGTTTGATCTAAGTAGGATGCCAATCTGGGTTCAAATGTTTAATGTTTCGCTTGAGCTTTAACCAGGAAGGGATTGAGCTATATCGCAAGTGCTCTCAGGACGCCCTTTTACATGGATTCAGTTATTGCGTCAAAGAAGAGACTGTAGTTTGCTAAAGTCTGCATCGAGGTTGAAGTTGGTAAGCGTATTCCCAAGGTTGTGAATGTTTTTATGCGCGATAAATTCGTTGTGTCGATTAAGATTGATGTGACTTGGATGCCGCCAAGTTGTTCTAACTGTAAAACCTTTTGGCATTCAGATAAGGGTTGCACTGAAGTAAAGCCTGAAGGTAAGCCTACTCAGGTTTGGAAGGCTAAAGCTAGTATTGTATCTTGTTCTGAGATTGGGGAAGCTTCTCAATCTGTGGAGAGGGATCCTGTTGTGCAGAATAAGATTGTTGTGAAGGTAGAGCATCCGGTCGCTGTGGTTGAGCCTGAAGTGTTAAATAGAACTGAAGTGTTGAATGCTATGCAACATATATTTGATGACATGACGTTCCCTTCCTTGCAAGAATCTATTAAGAAGAAAGGTAAGGGGCAAGGGAAGGGTGATAAGGGGCATAAATTTACTGGTTCCTCTAATAAACTGGTTGAGTTAATTGATGAGGTTGGAGAGGTTGGAAGACAGCCTTGGGCCGCATCTCAGGGTGTAGCTCATATACTTCAAGAAATGAGGGGCAAAAAGAAAGAAACTATTGCTAAATCAAAGGCCAGTATTGAGGTTGTTGTGAGTCATGGTATTTGTGGTGATGGTGTTCTGCCTACCCCTTCCTCATGACAGTCTGTTTTTGGAATGTCATAGGGGTTAATAGCCCTCTTAAGCAAGGTAGAGTGATGGCCAGATTGAATAGTTTGAACGTAGAGGTCATCTATTTATTGGAGACTAGAATGCGTTTTAATAATATTGCTGGTATTTGCTCTAAATTTTTTTTCAGAATGGAGCATCTATTATAACTATAATGTAATTGCTAATGGGCGAATTTGGGTGTTTTGGAGGAAGGAGCTCTCCTTTTCTCTTGTTAGTGTAACTGATCAGTCAGTAACTATTAAGGGTCGGTTGAACCATAGGAACATTTTGATAACTGCTATTTATGGAAGTAATGATGAGGTGGTTCGACGTTCTCTTTGGTCCCAACTTAAGAATATTGCAGTTGGTGTTGGTTCTACTCCTAGGCTCATTGGAGGTGATTTCAACATATACACCTTAGTAGCTGAGAGTTTTGATTATGAGTGTAGGGGGTATATAAATGTTGATATAGAAGATTTGCAAAGTTGCTTAGAAGATTTATCTGTTATGGATCATCCCTTTGCAGGGCCTGTGTATACCTGGTCTAATAACTAGGAGGATAGTTTTTTTGGCTAGGAAACTTGACAAAATCCTCATTAACCAGAATTGGGTCATTACTTTGCCTGATTCATTTGTGGAGTTTTTGGCTAAGGGTGAATCTAATCACTGCCTTGCAAGAATCTATTAAGAAGAAAGGTAAGGGGCAAGGGAAAGGTGATAAGGGGCATAAATTTACTAGTTCCTCTAATAAACTGGTTGAGTTAATTGATGAGGTTGGAGAGGTTGGAAGACAGCCTCGGGCCGCATCTCAGGGTGTAGCTCATCTACTTCAAGAAATGAGGGGCAAAAAGAAGGAAACTATTGCTAAATTAAAGGCCAGTATTGAGGTTGTTGTGAGTCATGGTGTTGGTGGTAATGGTGTTCTACCTGCCCCTTCCTCATGACATTCTGCTTTTGGAATGTCAGAGGGTTTAATAGCCCTCTTAAGCAAGGTAGAGTGATGGCCAGATTAAATAGTTTGAACGTGGAGGCCATCTGTTTATTGGAGACTAGAGTGCGTTTTAATAATATTGCTGGTATTTGCTCTAAATTTTCTTCAGAATAGAGCATCTATTATAAATATAATGTAATTGCTAATGGGAGAATTTGGGTGTTTTGGAGGAAGGAGCTCTCCTTTTCTCTTGTTAGTGTAGCTGATCAGTCAGTGACTATTAAGGGTCGGTTGAACCATAGGGACATTTTGATAACTGCGATTTATGGAAGTAATGATGGGGTGGTTCGACGTTCTCTTTGGTCCCAACTTAAGAATATTGCAGCTGGTGTTGGTTCTACTCCTAGGCTCATTGGAGGTGATTTCAACATCTACACCTCGGCAGCTGAGAGTTCTGATTATGAGTGTAGGGGGAGTATATAAATGCTGATATAGAAGATTTGTGAAGTTGCTTAGAAGATTTATCTGTTATGAATCATCCCTTTGCAGGGCCTGTGTATACCTGGTCTAATAACTAGGAGGATAGTTTTTTTGGCTAGGAAACTTGACAGAATCCTCATTAACCAGAATTGGGTCCTTACTTTGCCTGATTCATTTGTGGAGTTTTTGGCTAAGGGTGAATCTGATCACTGCCCTGGGCTAGTTTGGCTTGCGAAGAATAACCATGTGTATCGCCCCAAGCCTTTTATGTAACACCCCGGTTTTAGGCCCGAGAGTTATCGGTTTTGGTCTAGGATTAGTTTCGGGTTAAATTTAAATTAAAGAGCTGATTTTTATAAAATTTCTCATTATTTACGATAATGCCATTAATGAAAATTTTAAGAGAATTTTGAAAATCAAAACCACTCATCTTCTCCCAAAACTCTATTCTCTCATATTCTTCTCCCTTCCTCCATTGAAGACCTTTGAAGGTAAATCCTCTTTTCCTTTTCCTTGTTTTACTTAAATTTAACTAAAATTAAAGTTGAATTTGCAAAACCCATTAATTCTCAACCTTGAAATTTCAAGATTTATGAAAAGTGGGGATTTTGGGTGAAATCTCGTATGGGTCTTTAGGGCAGTGTTTTGGGGTGTTTTTAAAGTTTATTTTGAAGTCATAACATCTTAAAAAGGTTGCTTAATTATAGTATACCCGAAACTAGTCTTAGGGGTGGATTTTAAAAGTGAAATAAGTGAGTTTTTGGCTTGATTTTGTGGTGAAAAGATGGCTGGAGGTATGTGGACACTGGATAGGTGTTTTTAGATGTTATTTGATGATTTTTGAGTGGTGATAGTGCTGGTTTGATTGGATTCCCGAAACTACTACTGTAGGTGATTTTTAAGAGTGGAAAATAAGACTTTTTAAGGTGTTTATATGGGGAAATGAAGGGCTGATGATTGTACAACCTTAGGGTAATGTTTTGGACATTTTTTGGAGTATTTTAAGTGTTTAAATTGAGGGGTAAAGGCTAGTTTTTGCTAAAGTACGAAAATGAGATTATTTGGGAGGATTTCAGCTTTGAATTGTTGAGAAAATATTGTGGAATTGTGAGCTGATGTATAACAGTAAATTTGTGGTTGATCAAGAGGTTAATACATTGTTTTTGATTGGTTAGAAACATCGGATTTGGCCTTGGGTGGTTCGGATGAGGTCTCGGGAAGTTCGAAAGCTTGAAACGACTTTGTGGTTTGTATTGGTGTGCGAATGGTGAGTGAAAACTGTTTTGTGGTTTAAATATGTTCAAAGAGGTTTCTTGGGGGTTTGGGTAGAGCCTTAAGGGCTAGCCTAAACCCAAGTGTAAGTTGCTATTTCACCTTGTTCATTAAGTGTTAATGTGTGTGTGATTGTTGTGTTATGGCGTGAAGTGTGGGTTGCTTTTACTCTATGTTTAATGTTGTTGTGTAGTCGTTGTTGGTGTCGAACCTCACGTGATGGTTTTCGTTACTACGGTGATGTGTGGTCCCATCGGTAGTGACTAATAGAAGACTATGGTGATGTGTGGTCCCGCCGGTAGTGACTAATAGAAGACTACGGTGATGTGTGGTCCCGCCGGTAGTGACTAATAGAAGACTACGGTGATGTGTGGTCCCACCGGTAATGACTAATAGAAGACTAATGTGATGTGTGGTCCCACCGGTAGTGACTAGTAGAAGAGTACGGTGATGTGTGGTCCCATCGAAAAACTACTAGTCGAGCGGTGATGTGTGGTCCCACCGTGTTTTGGTTATACATGTGCATACCATGTAATTGTGATGATAGTGTCTCCTTTCGTACTTTAAAATGGTTTGCTTTTCAACTAAGATTTATGTTTTGAAAGCTGCATTGTTGATGTGTTTTTAGAGCTCCGCTCACTAAGCTTTATGCTTACGCTCTCCTTTTTCGACAATGCAGATCATTAGTAGGGAGTTAGCAAGGAGCAAGGAAAGGGTGTCCAAGCGTGTAGTAGTTGCTCAAGTATGGTTCGGTAAATAATGTAGTAGTTTAGTAATGGGAAATGCTACGTGTTTTAGGAGCGTGTATCTAGACTCCTTTGTGTTGGCTTTATGTTGCTAATGCTTTGTGTTGATGAATTTGTAAACCATGTTCTTTGAGGTGCCTATGTTTTTGTGTTGATGTTTGTAAGTCATGTGTTTATGTTGATGCCTAAGTGTTTTGTATTTGAAGGTTTCTAACCATGTCTTATGAGTGCTTATGTTTTTGTTGAAGACATGTAAACCTTGATGGTTCATTGCTTAGGTGAACATATGAGTCTTTTGGCTAAATGATTTTGTTAAGCATGCTTTATTGCCTTTATATATATATATATATATATATATATATATATATATATATATATATATCATGTTTGATGGTTTGATGTTTTGGCATGTGTTGGAAGGATATAAATGTATGTCTTTTGCTTGCCTTGAATGTTTAAGTGTTTTGTTTCAAGGGCATGTGACCCTTATTATGCAATGTCTAGGTAGGTGTTTGTTTTTATATGAATGAAGTGGTTTAGTATGCATGCTTGTATACAAGTTCCTATCTAAATGCTTATCTTGTGTTGGTTGCCTTGATTGTTGGTTAGGTAGCATTGTATGCTTAGCTTTGGTTAGCCTTGGATGTATGTTCTTTTGAATGGATGGTCTTAAATGTATGATAAGTGTTGATCATGCTTGAAGTATGGTGAAATGCTTCTAGATTATGTGTATGTTTGATGTTTCATGTTTCTTGTGGTTTGGGAGTATGTTTGTTATGGCCTTTAACTCTTTGTTGGTTTGCTAAGCATGTTAGTTTACTAGTTTCCTCTGTGTGTGCTTAGTTGGTGGTTGTTGCTTCGTTGTATGTTTAGACCGTCCCGTATGCTTATCTATAGTTGCTTGGTGAAGTATGTAAGTCAGTATGTCGTTAGTCGAGTCGATAAATGCATCTAGAGTCGGGTCCTTGTGTTTTTAGCTGCCAAAATGAGACTTGTAGTGCAGGGCGTATCGATACGCCCAAGGGCTGTATCGATACGGTCCTTGCCTTGAGGCTCATTTTGGGCAGAGCGTACCGATACACGAGGGTGTATCAATACGCCAAAACCTCTCTAGAAATCTGAGAAATTGACGAGATTTTGGCGTATTTGTACGAGTCCTAAGGGTATCGATACGGTCTTTGTAGTTTGACCGTTGAGGGCGTATCGGTACGGTCTGGCTGTGTACCGATACGATCTCCCTGAGTTGACTTTAGGGCGTCAACCAGGTCCAGGCGTATTGATACGGCCTGTTATAAATGTTAAAAATAGGTTGTTTAAATTGCATGTCTTTTGGGATTTGTATCCGTGTATGTTCGCTGAACGTCCTATTACATAGGATTTAATAAAGGCATCTAGAAAAGATAAAAGAAAAAAATTAGGGTTGCTAATCGGAGTGGGACCATAACGGGTTTCGCTTTGGTTTTCCTCGTGTAACCGACTCGGACCGGTCAGTCGTCCAGACCGGGATGAAGGGGTTACATTTTAAATTTTTTAACTTTTGGACTGCCTAGTCTGCTTTAAAAAAATTAGTTGTTGAATCTTGGCGGGAGGAAGTTGTTGGTAATCCAATGAGAAGATTGTTCCTTAAACTTAAAAGGTTAAAGCCAAAGCTTAAGGAGTTTTATAAGGTCCATTTTGATAATATCTTTGGGAGAGTGGCTGCTAAAAGAATTCAGCTTGAGGAACTTCAAGTGCACAATTTGAAGATGCCTAGTCACAGGGATGTTGCTGGAGAAAATGTCTTAAGGTTTAAGTTGGTTGTTCTTGAGCAAGCTAAGGCGAGTTATTATAAGCATAAGGTAAAGATACAGTGGCTGCTAGAAGGGGATGCTGACACTAAATTCTTCCATTCATCTGTGGTTGCTAAAAAAAAGAAAAACACCATTAGAGTGCTTTTTGATGATGATGGTAATAGACTTGAGGATTTTGACTCAATGTCTAAGAAAATGGTGGGTTTCTTTCAGAACCTAATTGGTAAAGCTGATGATATGGTAGATGGTTGTGACATTGCTTTATTGAGAGAGCTTTTGCGTACTTTACCTGGGGGAGCTAGATTTGATTTGTGTAAGCTTGTTACTGGTCAAGAGATTAAGGATGCTATATTTGAACAAGAAATCGAAAAGAGTCCAGGGCCTGATCGTTTCACGGCCTGATTTTTCAAGTATTCATGGGACATAGTGCAAGAAGATTTTATTGAGACTGTGAATTACTTTTTTCATTCTACATTTATGTTGCATGCATTTAATGCGACATCTATCTCTTTGGTGCCTAAGTTACCAAATTCTTGCAAGACAAAAGACTTCAGACCAATTTTCTGTTGCACTGTGTTCTACAAGACTATAATCAAGATTTTGATTACTAAATTGGCGGTGTATTTCCTTGAGCTGATTTTGTCAAATCAATCTGCTTTTATTAAGGGCAGGAGCATACTAAATAATACTTTTCTTGCACAAGAGATGGTTAAAGGTTGTTCTAGGAAATCATTGTTGCCTAGGTGTGCATTGAAGATAGATCTCCAAAAGGCTTTTGATTTTGTTAGTTGTAAGTTTATGATCAGTGTTTTGGAGGCTATGGGGATTCTTGTGCGGTTCATTGATTGGATCAAAGCGTGTGTTACCTTTCCTTGATTTTTTATTTGCTTTAATGGTAGCTTAATGGGATTTTTTAGGGGAAGAGGGGTGTTAGGCAGGGTGACCCTCTCTCCCCATATTTGTTTGTATTGACTATGAATGTACTCTCTGCCATGTTGAATCTTGTTGTTGCAAATGGAGTCTTCAAGTATCACCCTAAGTGTAAACATGTTCCTTTGACTCATCTGAATTTTGCGGATGATTTACTTTTGTTTTGCAAGGGAGGTTTGGACTCTGTGGTTGGTGTTCATTCTGTTTTAGAGGTGTTTTATAAAATGTCTAGTTTGAAGTTGAATGCAGCTAAAACCGAGATATTTGTCTATGAGGTTAGTGAGGTAGAGCTGTTGTAGGTGCAGAAGGTCACAGATTTCAAGGCTGGTCGTCTACCTGTGAGGTACTTGGGAGTTTCTTTAGTCCCTCAAAAGCTGAGTGAGAAGGATTTCCAAGCTCTTTTGGTGAAGATTAAAGATAAACTTAATGCTTGGGGTCATAAAAAACTGAGTTTGCAAGAAGGTTGCAGCTTATTCGTGCATTGTTGTTTAGCATTGCGAATTATTGGTGTCAACAACTGGTTTTACGAAAGGCTGTTATTGTCAAGATTTAGCATATTTGTATGAGATTTTTTTGGAAGGGCAATGATATTTCTGTGCGTGGTGCTAGGGTGAGTTGGGATCAAATATGCCACCTCCGTTTGAGGGGGACTTGAGGTTGAAGAGTTTAGTTTGCTGGAATAGAGCTTGCCTCCTCCTTCTTATCAGAAATATTCTTGCTGGTGAAAGATCACTTTGGGTTGCTTGGTTGCGATTGTATGTTTTCAAGGGTGAAAGTTTATGGACTGTGACAAATAAATCTTATTTTAGTTGGGTTATGAGGAAACTTTTGTCCTTGAGAGAGGAGGGTAGGCATCTTTTTGGTGGTTTGACTTGTTTGGATAGGGTGAATGTAGCTTGGATATGGGATCGCACTCGCCACAAGCTGAACAAGGTTGCTTGACAGAAGGTAGCCTGGTTCTCTATGCATGTTCCGAGGCATTCTTTGGTGACCTGAATGGCTATTCTAAATAGATTGCCCACAAGAGATAGATTATCTCGTATGGGTGTTGTTGATGATACTAGATGCTTGCTTTTTGCTCATAGTTTGGAAAGCAGAGATCACATTTTCCTTGAGTGTTCTTTTGCAGTTGAAGTTTGAAACAATATACTTGAGTTGTGTAATGTTTGTAGAGAGATATTGCGATGAGATGCTGAGATGCAATGAATAGTTGCTAGAATAAAAGGTAAGTCGTTTATTGTGCAAATTTTGAAATTAGTTTGGAATGGTTTTATTTACTGCATTTGGAAAGAGAGAAACTGCAGATTATTTTGAAGGATTTTTAGAGTCCTTGAGGATGTTGTCCATAGGATTCGAGAGATTATTTGTGCTAAGTTTCATAGGAAATGTATAGATATGTCAGATAGGGTTAATCCCCGGCAATTTTGGGTGAAAACCCCCTTTTTAATTAATATTGGAGAAAATGGCTCCCAAAAAATATTATTTGGCAAAATGACCCCCAAACTTGCCAGGTCGGCAGACCTCGCGTTGTGTAGGACGCGAGGTACGAAATCGCGTTCTGCAGAACGCGATGTTAGTCGACGTGGCATTGCTGTCCGTGTTAACGGTTTTACAGTACCTCGCGTTTTGCAGAACACGAGGTCCCCGAGAAATTAAAACGGCGGCTGGAATATATCGCACTGACCTCGCGTTCTGTAGGACGCGAGGTCTGTGCATTTCCAGCCTGAATAACAAGGAAAACAAGTGTAAGTAGGCCTGTTCGAACCCAATTTTGAGCGTGTAAATGATATATTTTTAGCGATCATCGAGTTTGGGGTTGTAGTACTGAAAATTATCTATCGTATGATACCAACATAGTTAATTTCCGTCAATTATACAATGATTTAAAATGGCTTCGAAAATCCTATCCCATCATATTTTTTTTGATTGAAGTTGCATTTCAACTAATGTCGATTTTCAGTTTTTTAATCCCATTAAATTTATTAAAAACAAAAATTAAATAAACATTATAAAGTTTAATTATAATATGCAAACAAAATTATAATACGACATTATAAAATTTAAAAGTGTTTTACATAAATATTAAAAACATAAGTAGAAAACAACAACAAAAAGACTAGAAATGCCTATGTCCACCCGTTCCGCAGTCGGGTGGATGACGCTCACGATCTGGATACCTCCTGTTTCCATCGTGTGGTGGTCCCTGGTCTCTATCATCCTGACCATCGTGCGCGATCTGCGGATCTGTGCTGGGCCTAGGCGGAGAGTAAAACAAACTACCTATAGGCGTACTCTCCATAATCGGAAACCCATACTGAGGTGGATAATCGATAAGCATAAGGTCAGTCGTGGGCGTATGGGGACGATAGGCATCAGTGGAGCCGTACTGGGGTGGAGGCATCGTCTGCTGGAAAGTCGATGGACCGCTATGCAATGGTGGGGCAGAAGATGATGCCCCTGGAGTGTCATATCGTGGTCTCGGACCGCGCTGCGTCGACTGCCTCTGGGTCTGCCTCTGGCTCTAGGACTGGCTCTGGGTCTGGCTCGCTCGCCGGCTCCCGCGTGGGCGGTTTTGGGGTTGCTGGGGAAGCTCTGCTTTGCGCTCGGCCGGAGTAAGGATATGTGGCATCCCATTGTTCCTATACCACTGGGCATAATTGAAAGTGACCGAAGGACCCCCTACCATAATTTGTTGGAGAAACACTGGGCGTCTGAGAAATCGTTGAGCCCAAAGCGCTATCCAGGTAGCGTGGTGCTCGGCCCAGTCAACCTCCGTCTTCCCCTGACGCGTAAGATTGTGGAAGGAGTCCATATTTTGCGGAGGGGGTGGAACATTTTGGACGTACCCGAACTGTCGGAGTACCCTATCCGTAGAATGCCACACGCAAATTTCGTAGTTCAGCAGCGGCGCGACGGAAATCCAGAGGTCTCGCTCTTGCACAATATCTGCTGGAGTAATGTCGCGAATCTCCTCTAAATCGTAGGGCGTCCACACGAACTAAAAAGAATGAAAAAGTTTGTAACGGTTATATGAAATATTATTGGAAAAATAGTATGGAAAAAACCAAAATAATCGTTGAATTACCTGGTCCTCCGTCAAGGCATCGAATCTATATCTGTATTCTTTCTGGGACTCCGGCAAGCCGGTGTGGGATAGTGTGGTGGTCCACCTTTAAATAATGAAAAAGATCGTTAAATAAAATAATTTAATAAAAAAATATAGTAGATTATGTAGTACCTCCGTAAAAGCGGAAATGACATAGGAGTGGGAACCCCAAGCTGTGGTGTCAAAGTAGGGATCCGAAGCCAAACCCAAGCCTGCAGGAATAAACAGCATCCTCCCATCGATGCTTTGGAGGCGTCAAAGTTTCTGCAGAGGTCTCTGATAAGAAACGCCAAGACAGCTGACCCCCAAGATTTTAGTCCAGACTCATCTAAATTTGTCAGATGACGAAGCCACATAACGTGCACTTTTGTTCGAGTTTTGTCGGGCATTAATATCCCACCAATAATACGCAAGATGTGGACTCGCGCACACCGCTGTGAAAATATAAATTAATAAAGGCATCCTAATTAAAAAAATTGTAAGTTCATCCTAAATATAGATTAAATATAGATTTAATAAATGCATCCAAAGAAATTAGTAACTTAATCCTAATTTGTAAATAAATATTTGTAATTTATCCTAAATATTTAATGTAGGCAACCTAAATATTTAATAAAGGATCCTAAATATTTACTGAATTCATCCTAAATATTTATCCTAAATATTTATAATTTATCCTAAATATTTATTAAAAAGATCCTAAATATTGACTGAATTCATCCTAAAAAATTCATAAAGCAACCTAATGTGCAAATAAATAATTTTAATTTAATCATAAATATAATAAAAGCATACTAAATATAATAAAAAAATACCTGAAGTGCAACTTCATCCGCATCGGGGGGAGGGGTTCCAAAGTTGTCCTCCAAGTACGATAGAGAAATTTTCCCTCCGTCCCACACTCCATCAGGGGGCAGCACGCCCATTTGTTCAGCAAATAGGGTTGGCCAATGTGCCATCGCTATACCAGGAATAACGCTGCCATTTATAGGCAACCCCAGAATGTAGGCAACATCCTCCAACGTAATTGTTGCCTCGCCAAATGGAAGATGAAACGTGTGCGTCTCGGGTCTCCACCGTTCTATCAGCGCGCTGATCAACGACAGTCTAACCTTCACCCCCCCTATATAGCGAGCTATGTGCCCAAAACCAGCCCGCTCAATCCAACGCATAACAATACCAACGGGTGCGACGGTGATACGGTTAAGGTAACATTGTAAGTTACGTTCGTATCCCTGAAAAAAAAAATAAAAAAAAATAGTTAGTAAAAATAAAAGAATATAATTTAATTAAAAAATTTAGAAAATAAAAGGGAAAAAAATAATACCTCTTCATTGTTTTGCCAATATTCACTGCAGTGACTCGCTTGGTTGCGTAGCAAGGACTCCTCCATGTGATCGAACAATATATAAAAGTTGCTGACAAATTTTTATAAAATTTCTATAGAACTCGCGTTCTGTGGAGGTTTTTAGAAAGAAAAAAACCCTCCAATTTATAGAAGACCTCGCGTCGTTTGGGATGCGAGGTTAATGAACCTCGCGTTCTGTAGAACGCGATATTCATGTACCTCGCGTCCTATAGAACGCGAGGTTCATTGAAAAGGCGCGTCAATGAACAGACGCGTGAACTGAACGGTCAGAAGGGAATACATTCTTCTTTTGGGGGTGAGGGAGCGTCGTCTTCTTACGCTATGCACGACCATGATTCCTCATATAGACGACACTCAACGTATGTCCCAAGCACGGAGTACGTTCAACCATCTATGGGAATACATTCTTCTTATCGTGATCTTGATTTTGGTCTTGGAAATGAGGTTCCTGAGCGATCTCGTGAGAGGTCTCCCGCTCATCGACCCCAATCCTCGCCTCGAAGGGTAGTGATTCCAGAAGCTCTACTATTCCAGCTCCCGGAGGATGCTTTTGACGAAGAACCGATTAGAGAACCCAGGCCAGACGGAAACGAGCTGGGGCCATTCTATCCCGAACCAGAAGACTTGACAGAGTTACCAGAAGACCCAGAAGACACTGTCGTTCCACCACCAAATTTGGACGAAGAACCGACTGCCACCAACTTTCCTGTAGACGCAAGACCAATTTCTATGTTCCAGCCACCATCCCACTTCACAACGGTTGATATGGATGCAATGGGCGTCCCTGATTTTCCCCATAACGACACAATAGATGGCCGAGTCCACCGTTCTGATGGTGAACTAAGAATTGGTATGGCGTTCTCGAACAAGGAAATTGCGGTGGCGGCAGTTAAGCAGTACAACCTTCGTCATAATGTTGAGACGACGGTGAAGAAAACCCAAGCCAAATACTACAAGGCTCACTGCGTCCAAAAGGATCAAGGCTGTAAATGGAAAATCCGTATATCAGAGTTGAAGAGGGCAGGCAACCGTTGGAAAATAACAAAACTTGAGGGGCCCCATACATGCACCGTTGCTAGCCTCAACCAGGATCACAAGAACCTGGATGCAAAGTACCTCGCGGACATCTTTTCCACACTGGTGAAAACAAATCCCACTGTGTCGGTCCCCACATGTCAGGATGCAGCGCTAGCTGTCACCGGCTTCCGTCCGGGTTATTGGAAAGCATGGTATGCAAGGAAAAAGGCCAAAGAGGAATTGTATGGCCGATGGGAGGAATCTTACAAAGAGTTGCGCCCGTGGCTTAATCTTCTGCAGAAACACATCCCCAAAATGGTTGTCAACCTTGATACGGTTCTGGCATACGAAAATGATCGTGTCGTCCGAGGTGTTTGTCAATTCCACCGGTTATTTTGGACTTTCCCCCAGTGCATCAACGCATTCAAGCACTGCAAACCGATGGTCCAAATCAACAGCACATGGTTGTACGGAAGATATACACAGATCCTACTTCTAGCTATAGCACAGGACGGCAATCGCAAATGCGTTCCTGTTGCATTCGCAATCGTCCCGAATGAGGATTTGGAGTCTTGGACGTTCTTCCTTAAGAACCTACGAAAATATATCCTTGATCATATAATACGAAGAAGAAGGGATGAAGGGGTGTGTGTTATTTCTGACAGAGGCACAGCGCTGCTGTGGGCGATACAAAATTTGGGTGACTATTGGAAGCCTCCATACATTCACCACCGTTTCTGCTTGCGGCACATAGCCGCAAACTACCTGCTGCAATACAAGAACCGTGATGAACGTCAAATGGTGCTCGATATGGGTACGTCCTTATGTCATTTTCATTTACTATATTATTTCTTACTCCCTTTTATTATTTCTTACTCCCATAACTATTCAACTGTCATCCCGTAGGCAACTCACACTACAAACAAGAGGTGTCTGACCTGCTGGAGGAACTGAGAGCGAGAAACAAAAAAGGCGCAGAATACCTTGAAAAATCCCAAAGGAAAAATGGCTTCGATCGTATGACGAGGGTAAACGTTATGGTCACATGACAACGAACTTGGCTGAGGCAGTGAACTCATCACTGAAGGGAGTTCGACAGTTGCCTATCACTTCCATTGTCAAAGCGACCTATTATCGTTTAGCTACCCTTTTTGCAACCTTGGGCAGGCAAGCAACTGAGTACATGGCAGGTGGACACAAAGTCCATCCAGATTTCCGCACAAGATTGCATATTCAATTGGGCCAATCAAGACAGATGCAAGCAACTCTCTTCTCGCGAGAAGGACACTTGTTTCGTGTTGCGGAATTTTCTAGGCGGTTGGAAGGCATTCAGCACAACGCTTACGTGGTAGATCTGAGGGAAAGAACCTGCGAGTGCGGAATTTTCCAAACTTTCAAATACCCGTGCGCACACGCCATTGCTGCTTGCACTAACCAACGGATAGAATACATGCATATAGTTGATGCAGTATACTTACTCAAAACGGTGCTTAAGGTTTACGAAAAAAAGTTTCCTCCAATCGGAAATGAGGTTGATCCGAATGCTGTGGACACTGAACCGATCATACGCCCAGATCCAGCACTACTACGAGCCAAAGGACGTCCACCTTTCACAAGAATATACTGTGCCGAGGATTTGGTCGAACATCGAGAGAAAACCGGACAAAAGAAGCATTGTTCTATATGTCAAAATACTGGGCACACAGCTCCTAAGTGTCCTAATCGCTCAGCCCCTCGTATTAATTAATTATTTTTAATTTGTATATGCGAGTTCGCCCATGAAAATCGAATCAATAAAGTCAGTCTACTTCGATTTATACAGTACGCCATCTTATATTTTCAATCATTCAAAAAAATATGTTATGATAGTGTTTTCGAAGCAACTTTAAGTTAGTGTAGAATAGACGGAAATTGACCGTGTCAGTGTCATACGATAGAGCATTTCCAGTACTACGACCCCAAAGTCGATGTTAGCTAAAAATTTAAAATTTCTACGTATAAAATTCTGCTCTAACATGCCTATCGACATTTGTTCAAATGCAACTTCATTCAAAAAAAGATGATAGCATAGGGTTTTCGAAGCCATTTTAAACCATTGTAGAATGGACGGAAATTAACCATGTTGGTATCATACGATACACAATTTCCAGTACTACGACCCCAAACTCGATGATCGCTAAAAATATACGATTTACACGCTCGAAATTGGGCTCGAACAGGCCTACCCACGCTTGTTTTTGCTTGTGGTTCATGGTAGAAATGCACTGACCTCTCGTTCTGTAGAACGCGAGGTCAGTGCGATATATTCCAGCCGCCGTTTCAATTTCTCGGGGACCTCGCGTTCTACAGAACGCGAGGTACTGTAAAACCGTTAACACGGACAAACTTGCCAGGTCGGCAGACCTCGCGTTGTGCAGAACGCGAGGTCGTACCTCGCGTCCTACACAACGCGAGGTCTGCCGACCTGGCAAGTTTGGGGGTCATTTTGTCAAATAATAGTTTTTGGGAGCCATTTTCCCCAATTTTAATTTAAAAGGGGTTTTTCACCTTGCCTTAATCCCCAGTTGTGTCTTATCTGGGGTATACATGTATAGGAGTATAGGGTAGGTGTATTTTGTAACGGCTTTGCTGTTTTTCTGAGCTATAAAAAGAAAAATAAGTTATTAATGTGAGTAGCGCATGTGTGCGTGAGATATTTTCTTATTCTTTCATGAGATTCCAGTCAAATTCTTGTGTGTGTTTCTTCAGTTCTTCCACGTGTTCAATCATACAAGTATATTGTACAAATTCATTATGCTCGGACCACGACTTGTAAATTGTTTCTAAAGCTGTAACCTCAAGCAAGGCTTGCCAATTGCCATACTACTATCCGATAAGAGTGGAGCACCAAAAACCCTGCATTTCCAGCCTCGGAAACCACCTCCACTGCTTCCAAACTATCCATTTCAACCACCACCTTTCCACACCATCAAGAGCCCCCCATTGTTCCAATTGAAACCCGACAGCCACCTCTCCTGTTCATCACGTACCACTCCTTCACAGCTCCCGTGAGTCCTGAATGAGCTCCGTCGCAATTGACTTTACGGCTCGGGGGGGGGGGGGGGGCAAAAAATCCATCTGCAACTCGCTTCGTTGATTCCCTTGTACCACAGAGCTGTCAGACTTGAGAGCTCGAACCATTTTGAGCCGTTTACGGTGGCTGAACTCCAAAATTCCCCCCATCTCTATCCACTACGGCTCAAAAGTTAACTTGTTTATTCTCAATCGAATGCACGGACAAGTAACCCCAAACCCCAAAAGTTAAATCCCAATCCTCAAAAGAACTAGAACCAAAGGGGGGGGGGGGGAATCAACGGCCCACCCACATTCACTCTCTTCACGCTCGGACACAAAAGTGAATATTAATCATGAGTATGTTCAATTTTTGTTCAAAATTTTCAATTATTTAAGGAGTTTTTAGAGAATCATATCTCATATCATGTCCAAGTACAAGTCAAGTCAGAAGACTTTAGCAGAAATTAATGGTCGTAGAACCGTAGGAGTAAAGTGAGCATCCAACACAAAGTAAACTGTAGAAATGAATTCTTAAAAGCGTAATAAAGTACTTATCCAAGAAATAAGTTCGTAATTCAATTATCAAACTGTAAAAAAAGTGTCACCTCAATTAATATTCCAACCGGAAAAGACTGCATGTTCCAGCCGCGGTAGATAGCAGAAAGAACAAGCTACCATAAACTGGTTTCAGTTGATTGTAAAAGGTGTTTGAAAGAGCGTATTAAAACCTAAGGTTATCAAATCAGTTGCACTGCTTCTATTTGTTCGCCATCGAGAAAATCCCAACATCAGGGCTTAATTTTCCAGATCCGAGTTCTGTATCCTACAGACATGAGGGCAAGCTCCCAAAGCATGTTCGGTATACTCAATGGATTTACCTTAGATCCAGGAATTTCAGACCAGTTTACAGATATCTCCAGCATTGGAATACCAAACCACTTGCAAAGGAAAACTAGTTCAACATCAAAACACCACCTGAACATATGATCAGTGAGTGATACTAAGTCAGTTACAGAAATTTCCAAAGGGATCGGAGCAATGACTAATAGAGTATGACATTTTCTCTTGCTACCTAAATGCTAGACCAGGGACAAGTTAATTTAAAACAAAGTCCAAAGTTTGCTCAAAATGAGAGACTTGAATTCTTCTGGTTTCGGAGGAAAGAGAACTGAATTTTTCTATCGAAAATTACTTGGCAAATCTTTTCTGAACAGTGGAGATAAGGAAGGATGAAATAAACATGAATACAAATATCTATTACTAAAAAGATTACTTGATTCCCTTTCTATATTATTTTCCTGTTCTCAACAACTAAATTACGAGTTCATCTCCATCCACTACTTTCTTATCTATTTTTATTTCTCCTTATTAAATGCTCGTCTGTAAATGGGAAACAACAGAAATGTACCAAAGTATCAATGAGAAAACGAGCATGTTGATGGCAGTAGGATGTTCTAAGCATATAGTTTAGATTTGTTTTGAATTATTAATGACAGGATAAGCAAGTAGTAGTGCTTAAGGATGGGTGTTGGATAGTGTCTACGAGATCACCTTTTCAACCGGATGTTGGTAAAAAGCTTCCTTGCTGCAGACCTAGTAAACATCTTAAAACCACACTGCATTTATGAAGAAATCCAGATCAGGAAAATGTTTATAGACAAGTCAGTACATATTGCGTAATTAATATCGAAGATATGTTCCATTAGGCCAAAAAATAGAAATCTATACAATAAAGGAACACACCTGCGTATCACGAATCCCAGGACCAGCAGCCAAGAGAACCACAAGATGAAAACCCTTCATCAAAAAATTGCGGTACCACTTCCTCTAAAAGTAGAAGATTCAACCAATTCAACAAGAAGAACTCAGCAACTTAGAATAGAAAATAAAAATTTGACTAAATAGCAAGCCTTGTAAGTGAACTTAACTGTAGCTAGAGCTTTTTCCTCAAGATGGGCGCGAGATCCGAACGCAACTATTGGGATATCAGATATTTTAAAAGTTGCCTCACCAGCTGATGAATCACCATGATGATGATCTTTTCTTGCAACTGCATGGATCTGAAGTGTAAAACATCAGATAAGCTTGTACCACATGGTATATCTTCACCAAGGTTAGTCAGTCTTTTACAAACCTGATTTTCAAGTTTTTCCAGGTCGGTAACCTTGGTAGCCCCATCGGCATCTAGCATTAGAAGTAATTCACCACGTGAATGTAGCATTCCCTGTTTTACAATGCTTTCGCGGAGGTAAAGAGCTTCAATCCATTGGAATCATACAGGGGGCATCAGAAAATGTTTGCGAATATCCAAATGAATGGTTTAGGTGACTCACTTTTCTTATTGCTTCTCCTTTTCCATGGTTTTTACCAAGAAGGATAACCCTTACATTGTTCACGCCATACTTCTTTACGAAGTCAAAAGCTACCTTTTTTGTTCCATCCCTACTTCCATCATCAACGATCAATACCTGCATGATGCATCCCATGCAAGTAAGAGACGCACACATCAAATAAATATTTAAACGGTATGCTTTCTTCAAAAAGGGGGAAAATCGTTGTTCTACCCTTTGGCAGCGAACCAGAAACACAATTAACCTATTTCATGATAGGCTGCTGAACATAATAGACTTCGCAAACCAATTTAGCTGATCCAGTTAAAAGATGAAACAAGAAAGGTACCTCATAAGAAAATGATTTGTCATTTGCCGCCCGTTGTTGAAGGTAACTATAAAGTAACAACATCAAATGATTACTATTTAACATGATAATCTTTTCGGTGACAACAATGGATATAGTTTCTAATTAACTCATCAAAACATGTCCAAGAAACCATATTTTTAATCCCGAAAACAACAACGCAATGATAAATCAAAGCTACAAATAGAGAATGAAGAGCTAAAGAAAGAAAAATTCGTTAATTTTATTGTTATGATGTGAGAAACCTAAATCAATGAATCAAAATAATCCTGCATTTCCGTGTCTACTTTTTCCAGCTCCCTTTTATGTGAAGAAATCGGATTGACATGTTGACATTTCGAAATATTACTAACTGTTGAAAATATACATCCTGCATTTTTCATATGTAAAAGCTAATTTTGTTATCATAAAGCATCCAACCGAAGCACATATGTGCAGACTTCAAGGGATATAGAAAAAAAGAACCATTAAAACTTACTTCATGGTTTCATCGAGAGCACCAGGAAGCCTATGCTCTTCATTGAAAGCAGGAATTATCAATGACAGGTATTTCTCTGCTGGATCGAAAATATAAGGACAAGGAACCTGGAAATAAAAGAAGCATCCAGCAAATTCTTAGAATCTGTACCTACTCCATATATATCGTCATCCCATAAATAAACAAATTTAAAGCAGAAATCTCATATTAAACAGGATGAACTCGAAAAGGGAGTTACAAAATTCTAATTGGTAAAGTTGAATCTTCCATTAATTTCCTAACCAAAGTCAAAGGAAAACAAAAGGAATCGGAGTTGGATAATTTCTCGGCAACCAAACAAGCGATTGCAGAGAACAATCCAAATAAGAACAAAACAATAGGTAAAAGTGATTGTACCTGTTTCAACGATTTCGGATCCTCAAAGATCGCCGGAGCTTCAACATGACTACAATGACAAAAAGAAGAAGAACAAATTAAAACGAAATCAAACAATTATATCAAACAATCCAAAAAAGATAAAATTAGGGTTAGATAAGAGCACGCATTATTGTGACGTCTTCTGTAGGCTTCCAGAACGATTACAGAAACTAAACCTAAAACAAAGATCAAAACCAAAGCCGCCAAAAACTCCAGCATCGTCAATAAAACCTCCATTTCCACCTTTTTTGTGGGGTTTCTTTTTCCTTTTTACCCAAGCTTTTAGCTGGTGGTGAGTGGAGGCAAGATTTAACAGAGACTTTTCTTCAACGAGAAGGGAAATTCGGTGGGTATAGTACCCTCCCAACTAGGGTGCCGTATTCGAACGGTCGAGTTAAGTCAAAAAAAAATTGAGTTATTAGAACTGACGCTTTGAAATTTTTTCGAGTCAAGTTTATAAATTTCGAGTCGAGTCGAGTCGAATCGAATCAAGTTTCAAATTTCTATACAAATTTAATTTTAATTATTTATAATGTTATACTATGAATTGATTCTAATTTAAATGACTTTCTCTAACCATCCATATAAAATATATTTCTTCATATTTTTTTCAAGTGAGTAAATAAGATTTTTGATGTTATTAAAAAATCAAATATTATATTATATAATATATTTATAATCATAATATATATATATATATGTTCCTTCCTCGACTAGTAATTTTAGAACCCTCGATGATGTCAAAGCTAGAGCTCCAACAAGTCAACAGCAGTGTTGATCACAAATTCAGCATTGCCTGTAAAACCGTTGTTACTTGTTCAAGCTCATAATAATAGAAAAATTCGAAGTATCCTGTAAATTACGTTTTAGAATTTTAGGGCCTTTGAAATTTAGGTTAGGGGAATTGAGGGTAAATTCACATGAGATATAAATAGATGAAGAAGGAAAGTAAGGGATTAGAGAAGGGTATTGTTGAGTGGATCGAATGATCGAAATGAACTAAGAGGGGGTGAATTGGATTTTTTTAAAGGTTTAGGTGGTGGAAATTGCAAATTAAAAAGATAGACAAAGAATTTTAGAGTGGTTCAAGTTCTAAATAAACTCTACATCCACTACCTTAGCTTCACTAAGGATTTGCAACAATTTCACTAATTGCTCTTCCCCTTTTCTAGGCTAAGGAAGTAACCCTTACAATTTTCGGTTAAATTTTCTACCTAAAATTTAACCCAATCCTCACACAAATAGAACAAAGATTTTGTTGGCTAAGAAAGTATCTCTCAATACAAATTATAGCCCAATTACAAGCACTCAACTCAATTGAAATGATAAAAATGAAAATTACAATTGGCGTTTCTAGACAATATTGGGATTTAGGCACAAATGCTTGGATTTGATGTTTGGATGTTTGCTTTAGGATCAATAGTTGTTGCTGGAGCTTTTAGAGGTCCCTTTTATACCTTCTCATTGATTTCTAGCCGTTGTGGTTGTTGCATTCATCAATAGAGCCGTTGGGGATGTTATCTCACCTCCATAAATGCAGTCTGCAACTAACCGTTTCGAAACGCCCGACCCTGTTTCGAAACAGACCAAAATAGAAAGAGCCGTTGGGGTGCATTTAGGAGCCCGTATCGAAACGGTCTGACCCGTTTTGAAACATTTTTGCCACTGTCAAGGGTCGTTTTGAAACGTCTTGAACTCGTTTCGAAACGCCTTAACGGTTTCTTAAAATTCAGTTAAAAACTTGCAACGGTCATATTTTTCAAATCAAATGAAGAACCGTTTCGAAACATTGAGTGTCGTTTCGATACGGTGTCTCTATGTTCTTAAGCCGTTTCGAAACTTGTTTCGAAACACAGGTTGGCAGTGTTGAAAACGTTTCGATACCCGTTTCGAAACATGGGTTGATAGTTTCAAAACCGTTTCGAAACGCCTTAGGCCGTTTCGAAACAGAGACTCGAAAATCACTGTTTTGGCTTTAAGAACACTTAGAAATTATTTGGAAAGCATAGTTTTTAACTTAGGCATATTCTTTAAATCATATAGGGATGTTTGAGGACTTAAAAATTCGTTTTCACATTTTCAATTTAGTCCTTAGGTTCTTTAGTTATATCAAAATTAAAATATCGGTTTCACAATCTCTCCCTTTTTGATATAACAAAACCAAAGTTAGAATTTTTAAGAGTTTTGAAAATTTTGAATACATTCTAACTCTCCCTCAATTTAAGATCGGTTTTTAAAGTTTTAAAAAGATTTAACTTTGAAAATCAAGGTTTAAAAACACTTTAAACATTTAAAAACGAATTTTTGGCTTTTAGATTTCTTCTCCCCCTTTTTGTTAGATCAAAAAATATAAACAATGCTCATAGAGAAGAGAAATGGTTAGTAGCAATAAGCATTAAGCCATAAGCAATAAGCAACAATAATATTAATTCATAAAATTAAAATATCCAAAACATAAATCTTCAACAATAAGTTCAAAGCATAATCCCAAATAAAACTAAAAGCATAGGTTCATAAAACATAATGAAACTAAAGATGCAAACTGAATCCTAAAATGCATAGCTAATATGATATGTCATGAAAGACCTAGGCCTCGTCGTCACCATCATCATCCGAAGTCTCATCATCACTCTTCACTTGAGATTGACAAAATTTCATCCATTGGCCATAAAAGGTAGAGAAGGACATATCCATGGCGGAGTGTTGATTCTCAAGGGATTGGAGTCGATCCTCTACATTTTGCAAACGAGTATTGATAGCACCAAAGCCCGAAGCCATGTTAATGTCCATGGCATTGAACCGCTCGGTAAGGAAAGTCGTGAGAGCTTCATTGTTTGCAACTTGAGCTTGTGGTTGAGGTTCAACGGGAGGAGGAGGAGGAGGTGCTTCCCGATCAACACGTTCCCAATGGCCATTGTTTACATAGCGAAAACCGGACTTACGGAGAGAGGACTCACCAATTTTTGACTTGCAAGGTTCCGGAGAGTCGTAGGTGCAATCAAGATTAAGCTTGCTAAAGATGTGACTTAAGACCGTTCCATAAGTGAAGGATTTCAGAGCATCGGTGTCACGAAGCTTAACATTGTTAACAATTTCGGCAAACATGATCTTAACTAGATTAGGGCGCTCGCCACGACGGAAACACTCAAGCCAAAAATAGTCTACTTGACGGATGTGAGAATATTTACCTCCAGAGGGGCGAAGGAACCATGAGACCATCAAATGGAGGAAACGATCGTGCGCATCCAAAGTAAGCACCTGACCGGTGTGAGAACCAAAGTGACTCTCATTCTCAATTCCTTCATCCTTAAGAGAAACGTAGACTCCAAGAGAGGGACATCAACAACAATCTTTTTGCCCAAAATAAAAGATTCAATCCCAACAATTTCCGAGTTGTCTTCATCATTGATAAATTGAGCATTGGAGTAAAAGAGAAGTACCATGTGTTTGTAGCAAATGTATGGGATGCTCAAAAGACCAAGGAAACTCCATTCTCTCAAACGCTCGAGGTAACGGAAAAGAAAGCGCTCGGAGTCAAGGAAGTTGATATCAATAACCCGCTCACGATGAACTTCATACTCCTTGACATACTTGAATCGATCCATCATCTCTTGAGTACGAAGAGATTTTTGAAAGAGCAAGGTGAGATTTGGGCGAATACTTGAGTCACTAACTTGACTGGTTTTACGCTTTTTGTGAATATTTTCCGTAGCCATCCTAAAAACATTAAGCAAGCAAAAAAAAATTTAAGTGTATGCATGAGATTTTATAATTCAATCCAATGATAAATCCCACTTAGGTTTAAAAACAAGTTTTTTTTTAAATCAAATAAACAAAGCAAAACAAAACAACAAAAAAAATTTAAGAGAAAAACAGTGAATAAAAATACGATAGAAAAATTTTATATTCGAATAAAAAAACTGAAGATTTTGAAATTTTTTTACAAGATTTGAAAAACCCAAGCATCAAAACACATAAATTATACAAAAATAAAATTTTCTAACCTAAGATTCGAATACAAATTGAAAGAAAAAGAAAAGGATGAAAAAATACCTTAATTTGGGATTTTGGATGAATGGATGAAAATCCTTGCACAATATTGTTGAAGCTTGCTTAGACTTGTGTTTTTGAGAAAAAACCCTCAAGATTTGGTGAAAAACTAAGAGGTTTAGAGGGTTTTTATAGGAAAAATTCGGGCTAGGGTTTTTAGGGTTTGGGAGAGTTTTAAATAAAGTGTAACTTTATCATTAAAAGCCTTTCTTAAAGCAATCCGCGAACCCGTTTCGAAACGGTCTTGACCGTTTCGAAACGCGGGCATGAAGGTTTGACCGTCTTTTCGACTTCAGCTGACCGTTTCGATACAGGTTTGACTGTATCGAAGCTCCGTTGACTCGTATCGAAACTTGTTTCGATACACCCCTTGGCAGTAGCCAAAACGTTTCGAAACCCTGTTAAGGCGTTTCGAAACGCCCTTCTCTCAGATATGAATTTAAAGCATCCATATCGAAATAGGTTGACCCGTTTCGATACACCTAGGCCTGGAAGTGCAGATGAGGCTCTAAAAGTGCAGAAAATTGAATTTTTCTAAGGCCTAACTTGCATGAATGACATGAATGAGCAGGAAAAACATATGCAAACATAAACATACTCCCCCTAGCTATAGGCATGGATGAAATTAGGAGTAAAAACACATAAACATGGCATTTTACAAGATCAAGCAATTTTAAGCACAAAAGAGGTCCTAAAAGGTCAAGATAGGCTAGCTAGACCTAACTCTCTCTCCTAAGGGACCAAAAACGCTCTTTGTCTAAAGATTTTGTAAATATGTCCGCTAATTGATTTAAGGTGTCTACATACTCTATAACCACATCTTCTTTAAGGACATGATCTCTAATGAAATGATGTCTTATTTCTATGTGTTTGGTTCTAGAGTGTTGGATGAGATTTTTTGTTAAACATATAGCACTAGTGTTATCACATTTTAGGGGTATGGTTTCAACTTTAATACTATAATCTAAGAGTTGTTGCTTCATCCAAAGGACTTGAGCACAACAACTCCCTAAGGATATGTACTCGGCTTCGGTGGTAGATAAGGCAACACTATTTTGTTTCTTAGAGAACCAAGATATGAGCATACTACCTAGGAATTGACAAGTTCCCGAAGTACTCTTCATATCGATTTTGCATCCCCCATAATCCGCATCCGAATAAGCATGAAGGTTGAAGGTGGAGTCTTTAGGGTACCAAAGACCTAAACAAGGAGTATCTCTAAGGTACCTAAAGATTCTCTTAACGACTATAAGGTGAGACTCTCTAGGACTAGCTTGAAACCTAGCACACAAGCAAACACTAAACAAGATATTCGGTCTACTTGCGGTAAGGTAAAGCAAAGATCCAATCATAGAACGGTAAAGCTTAGAGTCAACATACTTACCTTCTTCATCTTTGTCAAGCTTTGTAGATGAGCTCATAGGTGTGGCTTGAGGCTTTGCATTCTCCAAGCCAAACTTCTTGAGCATATCCTTTATGTACTTTGCTTGATTGATGAAGGTGTCATCATTCTTTTGCTTGATTTGGAGTCCCAAAAAGAATGAGAGCTCCCCTATCATGCGCATCTCAAATTCACCTTGCATTAGCTTAACAAACTCTTTGCAATGACATTCGTTAGTAGAACCAAAAATAATATCATCAACATAAATTTGTACTACTAAGATATCATTTTTATACATTTTTATAAAGAGTGTAGTGTCCACCTTGCCTTTTTCAAAACCCTTTTCAATTAAAAAGTTTGAAAGCCTTTCATACCAAGCTCTAGGAGCTTGTTTTAAACCATAAAGAGCTTTAGTGAGTTTGAAAACATGATTTGGAAATTTTGAGTCTTCAAAACCCGGTGGTTGTTCCACATACACTTCTTCATTTATAAAACCATTTAAAAACGTGCTTTTAACATCCATTTGAAAAAGCTTGAAATCATGATAACATGCATATGCAAGCAACATCCTAATGGCTTCCATTCTAGCTACGGGTGAATAGGTTTCATCAAAATCTATTCCCTCTTCTTGAGTGTAACCTTGTGCTACTAGTCTAGCTTTATTTCTCACAATGTTACCACTCTCATCTAGCTTGTTCCTAAAGACCCATTTAGTTCCTATGGTATATTGATTACTAGGCCTATCAACTAATGTCCAAATGTTACTTCCTATCAACTAATGTCCAAATGTTACTTCTTTTAAATTGATTTAACTCTTATTGCATAGCCATAATCCAAAAATCATCTTTCAATGCTTCTTTTATATTCTTAGGCTCTATGCATGAGATAAATGCAACATGATTCATTAATCTAAGAGAAGATCGAGTGGTTACCCCCTTGGATGGATCACCCAAGATTTCACCATATTTGACATAGTTGAACTCCCTTGGGTAGCTCACTTCCTTTTCCTCAAGAGCCAAGTCCTTCAAGACTTCAAAAGGTGGATCTTGTGTGTCCTCTTCTTTTGTTGGAATCTCATCCTCCTTTGAAGTTTGTCCTCCATCAAAGGCATTTATGATTCCTACATCATCATCATCACAAGAATCCTTCCTTGGAAGGAGGTTATCATCGAATACAACATGTATATATTCTTCTACT
This sequence comes from Hibiscus trionum, assembly GCA_030270665.1. NCBI lineage: Eukaryota > Viridiplantae > Streptophyta > Magnoliopsida > Malvales > Malvaceae > Hibiscus > Hibiscus trionum. The sequence continues at coordinate 7,231,778 of BSYR01000024.1, read as the reverse complement.
ACTAAAGTTCTCTTGTTAAATACTCGATAGGCTTTAGAGGTTAAAGAGTATCCTATGAAAATAGCTTCATCACTTTTTGCATCAAATTTACCTAAGTTGTCTTTTCCATTATTTAAAACAAAACACTTGCAACCAAAAGGGTAAAAATAGCTAATGTTATGCTTTTTAGATTTTAAAATCTCATAAGGTGTTTTCTTTAAAATTGGCCTAATCATTACTCGATTAACAATATAGCAAGCGGTGTTTGTGGCTTCCGCCCAAAAATATTTAGGTAAATTATTTTCACAATCCATATGGATTAGTTGTAAACATCTACTTGTAGAAACATCATTAATGGATTTAAATGAAGACTTATGTTGTTTACCCTTAGAACATGCATCACAAATTTTATCGTTTGAGAATTTAATCTTGGGTAAATCTCTAACTAGATCAAGGGAAACTAGTTTTTCTAAAACACTAATGCTAGCATGTCCTAGTTTCCTATGCCACAACCATGCATCATTTTCATTTTGTGCTACTAAGCATGCATGAGATGTATGTATGTCATCTAGATGCACCATGTATATGTTCCCTATGCGATGACCTATGAGCATAATATTATTAGATTTAATGTCAACAATTTTGCATCTATTTTTATCAAATAGAACATTAAATCCTTTATCACACAATTGACTTATGCTCAACAAGTTATGTTTAAGACCATCAACATACAAGACATTTTCAATGAGAATAGTAGAGTGATTACCTATGGAGCCAATACCTTTAATGTGGCCTTTGGAGTTGTCACCAAATGTCACCACTCCTCCACTTTTTGGCTTTAGATCCATGAATCTACTCTTGTCTCCGGTCATATGCCTTGAGCATCCACTATCAAGGTACCATGAGTTTTGACTTTGTGCTTTGGCCTTGTAGCAATGCTCCCCCTACAAACAAAGATATTAAGCTTTTGTTTTTGGTACCCAAATCATTTTGGGTCCATGAGTGTTAGCTCCCAAAACCTTGGTTCCCTTAGGAATCCAAGATGACATAGCAATAATGTTATTAGATTTTACAAGTTCCTTAGGAACTCATACACTTCTAATTCTTTTAGTTCTACTATGTCTAGGAAAGCTACCTTGTTTGTAGTAGTTAGTCTTTTTCTTAGGTTGGTTTGTTCTTGAAGATTCACCTATTTCATGCTTGACACTACCAACATTTTTAAAAGACTCTTTTAGCTTATTTAGCTCATCCAACACCTTTTGGTGTTCACTATTACATTGAGATAAAAGATTATTAAGATCAACATTTTCATCTTGAAAAAAATTTAGTTCATCTTTCAACCCTAATATCTTTTTCTCAAATTTTGAATTAGCTTGAGAGAGTGAGTCATTTTTCTCAATTAGTTCCAAAATGATTTTCTTGTTCCTAATGACCGACTCCTTATATTTCTCAACTAATTCATCATAGACCTCTTGCAACTCATCATAAGCATCATTTAATTCATCATATGTAAAATCAAAAGATGATGAGTTAGAGGTTACCATAGAGGAATCTTCCTCAAGTGCCATGAGGCAAAGGTTGGCCATTTCTTGTTCGTCATCCTCCGATGACTCCTCATCACTCCAAGTAGCAAGCTTGGCTTTGAGCTTCTTCTTCTTCTCAAAGCCCTTCTTCTTGAGTTGATGGCACTCCGAACGTATGTGGCCGAGTTTATTGCACTCGAAGAAAATGATTTGATCCCTTGCTTCTTCTTTGTTTTTACCTTTGAAGTCCATCTTCCTTTGAATTTTTCTTCCCCGGTTGGACCTCATAAAGCGTGAGAATCGTTTGGCTATCATTGCCAATTCTTCTAGCTCATCCTCCTCACTAGAAGAGCTCTCCTCAAGTAATGAAGCTTTGAGAGCTATTCCCATCTTCTTCTTCTTTTCAACCTCTAGCTTTTCTACCCTCTTCTCTTCTTTCTTCTTCTCTTCTTCTCTTCCTTGCTTCATAATCTCATGTGTAAGGAGAGAACCCACTAGCTCATCAAGCTTTAAAGTCTTAAAATTTTTAGCTTCTATGATGGCGGTTCTCTTCCCATCCCATGATTCGGGAAGTGAATAGAGTAGCTTCCGGACAAGCTTGTCTTCCGGTATTCTCAATCTTAGTTATGAAAATCCCAATCTTAGTTTCCTTGACGTCATTGGTTCCCTCATAGGTAGTCTCAAGAGTGTCCCACACTTCTTTGGCACTCTCAATGGATGACACTTTGGAATAGATGTCCGGACCGAATGAACAAAAGAGCATGTGGAGAGCTTTGTCATTTATTTGAATCTTTCTCCTTTCTTCTTCACTCATCTCCACCTTTTTCTTCAAAACCATATTGCCTTCACTATCTTGCTTCAATGAAATGTATGGGCCATCTTCAATTACATCCCAAACCAAGTAGTCATTGGACTTGATAAAGAGGCGCATTCTATTCTTCCAAAATGGATAGTTGTCACCATTGAAGAAGGGTGGTTTTGTAGTGGATTGAGACTCATACATGCCCGAACTGGAGGTTGAAGTCATCTCTTGATTTTTGGATGATCACACTCTTCCTAGGAACTCCTCTTGTGGTTGTTAATCCTCAAAGAGGTAGACTCTGATACCAATTGTTGAGTGGATCGAATGATCGAAATGAACCAAGAGGGGGGTGAATTGAATTTTTTAAAGGTTTAGGTGGTGGAAATTGCAAATTAAAAAGATAGACAAGGAATTTTAGAGTGGTTCAAGTTCCAAATGAAATCTACATCCACTACCTTAGCTTCACTAAGGATTTGCAACAATTCCACTAATTGCTCTTCCTCTTTTCTAGGCTAAGGAGGTAACCCTTACAATTTTCGGTTAAATTTTCTACCCAAAATTTAACCCAATCCTCACACAAATATAACAAAGATTTTGTTGGCTAAGAAAGTATCTCTCAATACAAATTGTAGCCCAATTACAAGCACTAAACCCAATTGAAATGATAAGAATGAAAATTACAATTGGGGTTTCTAGACAATATTGGGATTTAGGCACAAATGCTTGGATTTGATGTTTGGATGTTTGCTTTAGGATCAATAGTTGTTGCTGGAGCTTTTAGAGGTCCCTTTTATACCTTCTCATTGATTTCTAGCCGTTGTGGTTGTTGCATCCATCAATAGAGTCGTTGGGGATGTTATCTCACCTCCATAAATGCAGTCTGCAACCAACCGTTTCGAAACGCCCGACCCTGTTTCGAAACAGACCAAAATAGAAAGAGCCGTTGGGGTGCATTTAAGAGCCCGTATCGAAACGGTCTGACCCGTCTCGAAACACTTTTGCCACTATCAAAGGTCGTTTTTGTAGAACTAAGGTTTTGATATAATATTTGAAAAATGTTTTGGACTAAATTGAAAAGAATTTAAAATATGTTTTTAGTCAAAAACAACTTGAAAATATGTTTAAGGGTTTTAAAGGCTTTGGAATGGTTTTAAAATATATTTAAAGTAGTCAAAACCATGATTTTCAAGTAACTGTACCGATACGGTATTGGACCGTACCGATACGCCTTAGGGTTTTTAAACTACCAAAATTCCAGTAGCCAAAACCCGTACCGATACGCCTAGCCGTATCGATACGGTGTATTTTGAAATAGCCCAACGGCCATAAATGGTACTATTCCCAACGGCCATAAATGGTACTATTCCCAACGGCCATAAATGGTACTATTTCCAACGGTCATAAATGGTACTATTCCAACGGCTATAAACGGCTATATTCCTAACGGCTATAAACGGCTACATTCCCAACGGCTATAAACAGCAATATTCCCAACGGCTATAAACGGCTACAAACTCATTTGGGACTATAAATTGAAGGCTGGAACACTTGAAGAAGGCAAGAGACAACATCCAAGCTTAATGTTCAAGAGAAATTGAGTTCAAGTCTTTATTTTCTTCATTTCTCTTGTATATATTGTATAGACAGTGTTTTTCATTGTTTTTATTCTTTACACTCTTGTGAGCTTTAATTTGTGTAAACACCCACCTAGAGAGGTATTTAGTTTACCAAACAAATCCCTTGTAAAAGGAGAGGTTCTAGTTTAGCCTTGAGAGAAAAACTAGAGTTGGTTCTATCTTAGCCAAGTTCAAAAGATAGGGTTGTAACGGTTTCCTCCTGAGCCGAGAAAAGGGGACGAATTCATTGTTGAGTGAATTGGGAAATCCTTAGTGGTGCGCTAAGGTAGTGGATGTAGACTCGGTTGAGTAGTCGAACCACTCTAAAATCATCGTGCAAATTGTCTACCTTTCTTTCGGTTTTAGCCAATTCAACCACCAAACATCTACAACCCTCCTTGACGGTTTCGGTGATCGATTCGAGCGTGCCCAAAAACCCAACAATTGGTATCAGAGCCTCGTCTCCATCGAAGGACTAACATCCGGGAGTAAAGATCTATTGCTCGAAGTCCAACCGTTCAAGAAAATGGCAAGATTTGAAGAAGGCCGCTCTATCTCGTGTCCTCCACTCTTCGAAGGAGAATCATACTTCCAATGGGCAAATATCATGAAACTCTTCATCAAGTCTCAAGACTATGAGGTTTGGGACATCATTGAAGATGGGTATTTGGAAGCTCCAAAGAAGAAGAAAAAGCAAAGGAGTGCCAACGACACGAAGGCAAAGCTAAACACCAAGGCGATGCATATTCTCTATTGTGGCCTCAACGAAGAAGTTTCCAAAAATATCTCCACATGCAAAAGTGCCAAAGAATTATGGGAGAAACTTGAGAAGCTTTATGGCAACAAGAAGAGAGAAAAGAAAGATGATGATCAATCATGTGCAAACCTTCTCTCCAATCCAAAGGTGGATGGTGTTTTGGCTATCGAGGAGCCTAAGGTATCTTCTAACTCAAATGAATTAAATTCATATTCTTTTGATGAGTTACAAGATGCATTTGATGAATTATTTTTGGAATTTGAGACCATGAATTTCAAATTTAAGAAAATGATTTCTAAACTTGAATTTGAAAATGATTTTCTTTTGAAAACAAAATTGGATTTTGAAAAAGAAAATGAGATTTTGAAAAATGATTTAGAGTTTTCAAAAACAAGCAATGTAATTTTAGAAAAAGAAAATCTTGATTTGAAAGTTAAGCTTGAAATCTTAGCAAAAGAAAAAGAAATTATTTTTAATAATTCATCTCATCCCATAATGACAAAATGCTCACATTGTCATTATCATGGTCATTCCTTGCATACTTGTCCTATAAAGAAAAAAAAATCTTATAGGATTAGACAAGTATGGGTTCCTAAGGGAACTAAAGACATTGTGACTAACGTAAATGGATCCAAAGCAATTTGGATACCAAAAATCAAGTGAATGTCTTTTGTAGGTGTGATGGAGCAATGGCAAGCAAAGCAAAATCAAAGAATGCTCAAATCACACATGAGAAGAAGATTAGGTAACCTCTAAGCTTAATGCTTTTATTTTATACATTTGGTTATCTAACTTTTGTTTAAAGACTTGGATTATTTGTTAAGCCTAACAATGATGCTTTGAGTAAGGGGGAGCCAGTTTTTTTTAAACCAAAATTTTAAGTGTGTCAAAAAAAAATTGCCTCCTATGTTATCTTGAACTTAAATGTCATTTTAAATTCTTTTTGATATAACAAAAAGGGGGAGAAATGGTTTGAAAAATTAAATTTTCAAATGAATAAGGGGAGCTTTATTTGATTTCATATCTTAATCTCTTATTCACAATTTTAAAGCTAAAATGGGAAAATCTCAAACAATTTTTCAAGTTGGTTTTATTATATCAAAAAGGGGAGATTGTAGAACTAAGGTTTTGATATAATATTTGAAAAATGTTTTGGACTAAATTGAAAAGAATTTAAAATATGTTTTTAGTCAAAAACAACTTGAAAATTTTAAGGGTTTTAAAGGCTTTGGAATGGTTTTAAAATATATTTAAAGTAGTCAAAACCATGATTTTCAAGTAACTGTACCGATACGGTATTGGACCGTACCGATACGCCTTAGGGTTTTTAAACTACCAAAATTCCAGTAGCCAAAACCCGTACCGATACGCCTAGCCGTATCGATACGGTGTATTTTGAAATAGCCCAACGGCCATAAATGGTACTATTCCCAACGGCCATAAATGGTACTATTCCCAACGGCCATAAATGGTACTATTTCCAACGGTCATAAATGGTACTATTCCAACGGCTATAAACGGCTATATTCCCAACGGCTACATTCCCAACGGCTATAAACGGCAATATTCCCAACGGCTATAAACGGCTACAAACTCATTTGGGACTATAAATTGAAGGCTGGAACACTTGAAGAAGGCAAGAGACAACATCCAAGCTTAATGTTCAAGAGAAATTGAGTTCAAGTCTTTATTTTCTTCATTTCTTTTGTATATATTGTATAGACAGTGTTTTTCATTGTTTTTATTCTTTACACTCTTGTGAGCTTTAATTTGTGTAAACACCCACCTAGAGAGGTATTTAGTTTACCAAACAAATCCCTTGTAAAAGGAAAGGTTCTAGTTTAGCCTTGAGAGAAAAACTAGAGTTGGTTCTATCTTAGCCAAGTTCAAAAGATAGGGTTGTAACGGTTTCCTCCTGAGCCGGGAAAAGGGGACGAATTCATTGTTGAGTGAATTGGGAAATCCTTAGTGGTGCGCTAAGGTAGTGGATGTAGACTCGGTTGAGTAGTCGAACCACTCTAAAATCATCGTGCAAATTGTCTACCTTTCTTTCGGTTTTAGCCAATTCAACCACCAAACATCTACAACCCTCCTTGACGGTTTCGGTGATCGATTCGAGCGTGCCCAAAAACCCAACAGTTTTGAAACGTCTTGAACTCGTTTCGAAACGCCTTAACGGTTTCTTAAAATTCGGTTAAAAACTTGCAACAGTCATATTTTTCAAATCAAATGAAGAACCGTTTCGAAAGATTGAGTGTCGTTTCGATACGGTGTCTCTATGTTCTTAAGCCGTTTTAAAACTTGTTTCGAAACACAGGTTGACAGTGTTGAAAACGTTTCGATACCTGTTTCGAAACATGGGTTGACAGTTTCAAAATCGTTTCGAAACGCCTTAGGCCGTTTCGAAACAGGAACTCGAAAATCACTGTTTTAGCTTTAAGAACACTTAGAAATTATTTGGAAAACATAGTTTTTAACTTAGGCATATTCTTTAAATCATATAGGGATGTTTGAGGACTTAAAAATTCGTTTTAACATTTTCAATTTAGTCCTTAGGTTCTTTAGTTATATCAAAATTAAAATATCGGTTTCACAGGTATAACATTAACTAAGGCTTAAAACTAAACAATTTAGTTTTATATTTTTAAACTATTCGGTTTTTCGGTTATTCGAACTTTTAAAATTTAGACTCGATTCGAACTTAAAATTTCAACAAGTTATTCGAGTGATAATTCAAATAACTCGAAATTCGAAAAAATATAACTTTTTTCGAGTCGAGTTTTGCCACCCCTACTCGCAACCTCACAATTGTGGGTTCGAACCTGTAGGTAGGCAATTAAAATTTAAGGTAATATTGAATAGAGTAAACTAAATAAACGTTCCCTTAATTTTTAAGATGTTTGCGTTTTCATCACTGAATTTATAAAACATACAGTACAGTCATTAATCATTTGTTTTTTTTTTCTCATGTCGTCTCTTTTCTCTCGGTGACCACTAGCGGATCCAAGTGTATGTTAGGGTGGAAAAATCATATCACGGGTAATTTTCACCACGTCATTATGGTTTCAATCAATAAAAATCACACACTTTATTAATTTTTTCCATGTCATTTTTTACTAACCGAATCTTTGCTTGTATTTAGGGTAAATCAAATTTAAAAATAATTTTTATTAAGATTCACTTGGTAAAAAGATGACATAAATTTTTTTAATGAAATTGGTGATTTTTATTGGTTGGAACCATGAATGACATAGCGAGGAGGAATTATGATATAATTTCTAATTAGGGTGGGCACAAGCCCACCCTACACTTTCTAAACTTCACACATTTAACTTCAATTTTTCTTAGTTATATAAGTCCTTATTCTTTATAAGTTGTGCCTACCTGAAAATTTTAAGAATTGATGTGTGTCCACTTCAAAAATATTTCTAGATTCACCTGTCGGTTACCAAACTTTTCTTTTTAATACCTGACATGGATCCCCATCGTCCACCACCTCACCATCCCTCCCTTGCTTAACCAAAAAAAATTAACAGAAGGATCCTACTAAAAAGCATATATGGGTAATCCATTTCTTCAACCTTTTGCATTTACACGCATGCTTTCAGCGTTTTTTCTTCAAAAAATTTAACTCAATTGACTCACATGGTCAATTTGAAGAGGTGACTAAAAGAAATGATGTTCAAGGAATATTCAAAGACATGGAATTATCAAGCAAATATATGATCTTTCTCTTCAAAAAATTGTATTCATGTACATGCACGCTTTCCAAAGCTTTTCAGAATATGGTATAGTTGATTCATGCTTAACATGTGATATTTAGCTTTGAGATTCGAATCCTAGCTGAATTGCTATATTTTGAAAGAACAGAAGCTGTTTTTTTCTTTAGAATTTCCGATGATGACATTATAATTTGGCTGTGAACAGGTATTGACTGTTGAGGATATCTTCAAGCACAGAGTTACAAATGTAGTCTTCACGGGGATGGGGAGCCCATGTTGAATTTGAAGTCGGTACTTGACGCTCATTGATGCTTGAATAAGGAAACCTTTGTTTCTATGCCATTTGTGTCACAAGTTACTCTGATTCGGCTCGAAAAACGATTCAAAACTTGCTCGCTTATTTTTTTTTGTTAGAGCAATTCTAGCTATCACGCGAAATAACTGTTGTTAGTATTCATCAAACAAGAGGTCTGGATGCACGCGCAGCCTGCGGTCAGCTAAGAAATAACTTTCAGAAATGTCCTCTGCTTACTGAATCCGACCGCGAGAAATCACAATTGAAGCAGAAAACACGTCGTTTTTGCACCAAAACAAATAAATAAACAAATGCGTATTTCATAATTGTGCAGCTTCATATATTCATAATAAATTCAATGAAGTAAGAATCCATCACTCATGAACAACAATATTCTCCTGGGTTGTTTCAATTTTTAATAAACCATCGTGTCCATCCAACATAATACATATATATCCCAGGAGACGTGTAGCAAGCACAGAGCGAACATACATGTAACGAACTACAAAGATATTTCAAATACATAGAAAAATTTAGAGAAACTAAACATATCCGAATCCGTCATTCAACCCAAGTCTCTGATATTACTCTCATACATCGACAAGGCCCTTCGTTTCAACTAAAACCACAAAAAATGATTTAAAAAGGGGTAGGCTCAACTAAGAAATTTGCTATTCTGTTCAACAGATTCAGGCCGAAAACAGTTTCTTCACAGTTTACTTTAATGGACAAGTTTAATGGATCAGAGCACTTACCTTCAACAGTAATGGTAATCAAACAAGGAATTGAACTACTCAAAATTTCAGAGCTGAACCGTAAGCGCAAACCTGATGCGTCGTCTAGGTTGGCAGCAACGGGCATATCGACAGATACGAGACAAAGATTTGCATTGCTAAGCATTTTTAGTGCTAAGCTCTCGCAAATTGCAAGAAATTTGTCTTTAACGAACAAGCTGTCTCCATTCTCCTTGTCCAGCTCCTCAATGTGGTCAGTGAAAGCGCAGCTGTTGCACATAAGAAAATATGATGAAGAATGCCCAGTAAGAAGATAATTGATAAACAAGTATTAATTCTACAATATAACCTAGAGAAGAGAAATCAATGTTATAAAACCAGACTGAAGGTCAAACCAGTGGGACCTCTGGTTTCCGGTTCAACTGACCAGTTGGATCAAAACTCTCTTTAATATTTAAAATAGTTTTTTATGTTACATAAATATTAAACATAGTTTATAATTAATAAAAATATGTATTTATCTTAACAATATGATCTTTAAAATAAAATTCATAGGTTTCAGGTTCAAATTCCATCATTTACAAACAATATTTTGAAAAAATAAGTTAAAAAATGTACACAAAACCGGTTAAACTGATTCTATGCTGTTCACCGGTGCCCCGTGTAAATATACTATGTTGGACCAGATAGCCAACTGGTTCGCAATTCAGTTGGTTTGAACGGTTGGTCTGATACCTAAAAAAACGGCTGGTCCGATATTTTAATCACCAGGAGAAACCAAAATGACTATATATATAATATTCTCAAAAAAGTTGTAAATACAAATAAATTTCCACTCAAAATATCCAGCAAAAAAAACTAAGAGGTGACAACTAACCTCCTTGTGTATTCAAACATCCCAGGGAGACGAGATTCTCTATCAATGAAGACTTCAACGTCCATCGGAAGAGGCTTTACAAAATATCCAATATCAGGCCGCAACTTAATTGGCAGCTTCTTCCCGTCACAATATAAAGCTAGCTTCAAAGGCAGTAGATGGTGATGAAAGCGAACTTGAAGAATCCTTCTTGTCGTCTGACCAGGTTCTAAAGAGGCAATTGACTCCATTGGAACTAGTGTTGGCACATCATCAGAAGATGCCAAGGAGCTGCGGTATCAAGAAATTAGGGACCGATATTGCATTGCTTAAGCCATAAAATGATTGAATCTTGAACAACTAAACTACCATACAAGCCCCAAAAGACATTTACCATCCACAATCATTCAGGACTTACTATATTATACATTTCAAATAACAATGTTATCTATTTGGATACAATAAATTACCATAAATCACAAATCATGGAAATTTAATATACAAAATGTAACACTACATGAACATTAATTAAAAGAATATACAAGGATCAGGGGTCAAACCCAGCCACGGAAACAAAGAAAGTAGAACCTCCAACTGCAGAACATAAGCTATAACTTCTGAAATTAGAAACTTTTACTCATCTCCCATTAAAGAATTTAGATGACTAAAAACGAAACAGAGTGAATTTAGTTGAGCTTCTAAATCACTTTTCCACCCTTTGATTACTAAAAGACTTGTCAATATATTCAGTTATTATACCGGATACTGATGTGATAGAAATATAAGACAATCTGTAGGAACAAAAATATAGAGCTTTTCAAAAATTAATCAATCAAAAAGTTAGTGAAAGATGCACAAACATGACATCTGGGAAACTTAAAAGACAAGCATAGATGTAAGAGAAAATTCACCTTTGATTTACATCAGCTGCTTTGTCTGCAGCATCTAAAGCTCTGTTAGAATCCTCATCAACCAAGGTTATTTCTGAAATAGTCTCTGATGAACAGTTCTTAAAGAAAACTTCTATGCATACAAGTAGATGGGATATGCTCGATACTTCTGATGAAAAAGAATAATCCACCTTCAAACCATTTCCACTTGTTGCAGGGTCTAAAAGTGAATAGCACTTTGGTTTAACCCGCTTCCCAACATCTCCAAGAGATATTCTTGCTGATGATATACGGACTTGACTTTGTTCTGATATGACTGGGTTTGATGAACCAGACTGTTCATCCAACCATGATTCTAGAGCTCTATCCGACATCAATTCCCCCAGATTAGCAGGACAAGACTGAGAAACTCCATTCTGATTTTCAGAAGCATTACCAATGTCTGAAATCTGAATCAATGGATCTGCATTATCATTTCCTTCACTTGTAAATTCACTGTCATCACCACGACCACTGCCACTAGATTCAGCCACAGAATGCTGAGAATCATAATCAGAAGCACTTTCATCATCTGATCCTTCAGATGATGTGCCATCATCATCGGTCCCACTGTAATCGCCCGCCCTCTTCTTAATTTCACTCGTTCCCGCAGGCACATTGAGATCATCAAGGAGTAAACTGCAAGGTTTCGGGAGAGGCTCATACCCTGGAGCTGCATGAAGAACTATCTGGGAGAGGGACCCAGGTAGATAAAACCGGTAACTAAATGATTCAACTTTCACTTTTCTTGTTTGTCTCCCTAATATGCATTCTGCAACTACATGCAGAAGGTCTTTTTCTGGAAGATCAATTGTTCCTTCCTCCTGTCCTATAGAAACTAGATTGCTTGATGGAAGTTTCTTTAAGAAACGAGCTCGGTCACGAACATCATAGTTCAAATCACATTCGGCCAATTCAACCAAATAGCTGAAAATTTTCTTGAATGTCCACAAATCTTCTGTTGCACCAACGAGAACCTGCAAGCGCAGACAACTGATAATTTTTCTCTGAACATTAACATCAAGCAAGGAAAACAACTGATAAACTACAAAATGTACAATGAATTAAAGAAAAATGCAACAGCAACAATTTGATGCCTGGTTTCCTAAAAGATGATATGTTATTTGCTACAACTTGTCCGAACTGATTACATAGTAAATAAAAAAATGATTAATCTGAGGAAGGCAATCTTCTTTATTGGAAATAAAAGAACATCATTACTCTAATTGATCAAGAATATCTTGATCTGAGAATAGAAAACAGAAAGGAAAGAACTGGAAGGGCTTAGTAATAAGCACCAGAATCATCAGGCATCGAAAGAAACCAGAATATCACATAATTCTTCATTCTAAACATAAATTACTTTTGCCATCAATTACCTCCAGAGAGTTCAAAAGGTATAGAGTACAGATTCTAATGTATATGACATTCTAGATCACATAGAAAGGTAAATATCCAATTTTCCCATCAGTGTACTTTGTGCATCTGACATAGGACACAAAACCATGACCAAATTTCCAAGTTTTAGTTTCCTTTCATTTCCTTTGGAAGAAAGACATATTTACTTCAATTGCCATTAGAAATCCTATCATTATATTGAAGAATCCAATAAATGAATGGAGTTCAAAACATGAGTGTTGCAAGTGTAAATTTAAAAAAAAAAGAATGTTCCCATATACTGAAGGGAGTAACAGAGGATTCCAAGTGCTAACGTAAAACTATTTCTATGTATATGAATAGTAAATGGAACATAATGTAGAGGAAGCAATCATAGCATATTAAAAAGAGAACATTATGGCTCTGGGAAATACCTTACACACTGTATTAAGAATTTGAAGCTTTGTTTCCAATGCTTCTGAAGTAAAGCACCACGCAAGATACTTCAGCACTGTGTTTAACATCCTTGGAATTATCTCTCCCAAAGAGCTGTATTCTCCCACCATCCAAATAACCATTGCGCGAGCTGCAGGCACCTTGATTGAATCCAAACTACGGACCAACTGAATTATAACCTTAAAATATAAAAAAGGAGGTCAATTATCAACCAACTAATATAAGCCTGAAAGTAGAAATAAATTTCATGAACAGCTGATGAGAGGAATATTGTAAGTGAAATAAGTATCGAGTTCTATACCGTTCTTGACCTTATTTTTTATGCTTGACTCTATTTTGTTCCAAATAATTTAAATATCAGCCAAAAACGGAAAGCAGAAACACACATCTAAAGCTTAACAAGAAACAAGCAAAAAAAACGGATACCTTTTCATGACTTGGTGGGTCTTGCTTTATGATTGATTTTATAGACATAACCGCCTGAGTCAAAATACCCGCTTCTTGATCTCCAAACCCAAAATCTTTAATCAGAAACTCTGCAAAGTTCGGCATGGCTCAAAAAACGAGTAAATTCTCTAGAACATTACTAGACAACAAGAAGCAGGAAAGAGAACAAACCCTCCCTAGTCAGAGCCAACAGCCCGTCTACACATATATGTGCCATTTTTGGAAGTCGTTGCGCACATAGACCAATTGCAGCAACTGTATCAGAAGCAAATCGCCTGTCTGGATCTCTGATATAGTCCTAACAACCAATTAAAACATAAGTATCAATTCACACAATCAGAGGTTAGTCCACTTGTATAACAAATGCAATTTCAACTAGTCAGCTGGCCTCGAGATTATTTCTTTTGTGACATTGAATAGGAAATGGCTTAGTCACTCAGATGCTCAAAAGTGGAAACTAAACATAATTGAATTTTCCAAGTCCAATGCTTCCAAATGACATTGTTTTTCCTAACATAGCAGGGGAGCCACAATTACTCTTTTTCTCTTCTTGCTTTCTTTCTCTTTTTTCCAGTTTACCCAGGTTGATAGATAAAGGATAAGGCCTTGGACAGTCGCACACAAAAAGTACTATATAGATAAGGTTAGGGTAAGCACATCCGTAAATAGTAACTTAGATGAGCTCAAATAAAATGCAACCCCCTTTTCAATAGAATCTGAATATTCCATTGAATAATGATTAAAAAACTGAATATTCCATTGAATAATTATTAAAAAACTGAATATTCCAAAACAACACTGTTTAAAATTAAGGCCTAAAATAATATCCTCCCCAATACTGATGACTCAGTAGTTTCTTGTTTTTAGAACATCTGGATGGATGTGAAGGAAATTAATTGCAATAACCCAGACAGAAGTTTAAATGTGACATTTATCTACTCTGCTTTCTATATCTACAAAATGAAAATCACAACAATTATGAAAAGTTTCTTATGAAGGAAGCAGCTAGTACCTGAAACTCTTTAAAAATAGAAGAAATGGACAAATCTGTAGCAACAGAAGAAAGTATCTCAAGCTTCAAGGCTTTGACTTGATATGATTCAGAAGAGCAAATGAAGAAATCCTCATAGTATGGAGCAAAGAGAGAAGGCATTGCTTTAGCAAACACTTGAATGTTGCATAGAACCTGCCATGCAAATCAAAATAACCATTCTAGCCATTTCCCAACAATAAACTTGAAACATATACTAGGATGATTAACCAAAATCTAAGACGTGGATATACCAAAGGAAATGTCAAAAGTTTAGGAATCCCAGAACAAAAAAATTATGGAACTCCAATTACATGAGAACCTTGTAATATGTGGCATTATCCATATCATATATTTGTTACTATGTGCAGCCACTGGCAGTATGGATGGAGCAAGACTAAACCTTAATACTCTGTATGCTTATGATGTTTCTGCTATAATATTAAAAGCATGTTAGCTAATCTACGCTTAAAACATAATTTCTACAGGCTGTTGTGAGAAAATCCCATACACTTAACAATTTCATCTCTGTTTAAAATGGAAAAAAGGTTTAGTTATTTCATGGTACTTCCACATCTGGGACTCAAAAACTTTATATTCAATTGAAATCACATTTTGCTTCTGATTATAGATAATGCAGATTTTATTACATTTCTGCTTCTCACTTTTGACTTTACCAGTAAAAATCCACTTATAACCCTAAAACAGAACTTCTATAGTCACAATTCTTGTATAATTCATAAACAGTATAAGACACTACTAAATCAAAACTTCTTGAAATTATGATAAGAAAGCACAAAATAAGGCAAAATCTTAGTTTCTCATTGAAATAGAAAACTAAACAATGAAGAAAAGCATGCATCCATGAACATTCAAAGATTGCAAGCTCGTTTGCATGCACAACTACATACCATGCTTCAAGTAAACACAGATCAGAGTATAAAGATGCCGTAGTATAAATGTATGAAACATAAGGACAAGTAATGTACCACATATTTTGAGGCATTAGAGGATCTCAGCAAAAACAAGAGTGGTTTAATGATTCTCTTAACATCCTCCTTTGGTGCCATAACCCAGTGCACACCAGCTGCTGCTAGTACCACTGCACTGTTGTTACTCCATAACAGTGGAGATGTAGAATACAACAGGATCTTCACATCATCATTACTTTTTCCAGATGTAAATTGTTCACCCGTCAATTCAAAGGACTCCCTGTTGGCAGAACTTGACCTAGATAAATATTCATCTGGGCCCTCAATATAACACCTGGAAACCATATTTACAAATTCATAATCACATGTCCCACCCATGTCAGTGGATTCCTTTACTTGTCCAAAGTCAACATCTGATTCTGAACCATCTTTTACAGAATGAGAGCTCTCAGTACATTGCAGAGAAAACATAATGGATTCTTTCACTAGCCCATGCCTCGCAATAACATAGCGTAAAAGGATTCCAATTAAGGCTATCTGACCCCACTCTTCCACGTCAGGAAGAATCTCACATAACTTTCTATAATTCTTACTGATCAAAGATAAATTATATGGACAAACAGAAGCAAATGCAGCAGCAGCAGCACCAACTACAGCAGGTGAGTGGTCATTTAACAACATCCCAACAATCTGCAAAGTATAAATAATTGATAGTATAAATCCAACCCTATCAGAATGTATTATAACAAGTGATAGATGTCTAAAATATCATGCTACTAAAGACATCTAAAACTAAACATCCAAGTAAAGAAGCACAAATATATGAATGTTTATATAGGTATGAAAGTTTTATACAAATTAGACAAAGCATAATTATTTTTATACATATATAATATAGTGTACTAGTACCTTTCAAAAAAATAATATAGTGTACTAGTACTCTCCACAAACTATAGAAATTCCTGAAAAATGCTGGCAAAAAATATAAATGGATATTATCTTTGCATATTGCAAGTCAAACTAGCCTAAAACCTTATTTTCCAAATACCAAACCTTTTGAGAAAGCAGTTATAAGCAGTTTTTACCAGATCTTAAACAATGGAAAATGAGTAGTAGTAGTAAATAGTCAGGTCATAATGAATTGTTGAAAACATGAAAGATAAAATAACCATGAAGAAATAAATCTATCAAGCGGACCTCTTCAATTGCCAAGGCATGTTCCTCTTGGCGCAAATCATGTAATTTAGGAAGAGCATTGGCTGCACATTTTCTAACGTAAACAGATGGATCTCTAGCACACTTGCCCACCGCCACCAGAACAAGAGGTGAAATAACATGTAGACGAATTCCAGCCATGGTACGAAGTGCCCATGCTCTCACCAAGGGATTCGGATCCCCCAAATCCTTCTGGAAATAATTAATTGATAGCAATGCTTCATTTGGACGCCTAAACATTTAAATTTAGAAACAATTAACATAAGTTCAATCTACCAGCTTAAACACCACAAATATAATCCATTCAATAGTCAGATCTCCTTTGGAGCACTCTCATATTTTAAATTAATGAGTTTCCACATTCTTAAGCACTGCTTTTATAAAGAGGCAGATTGGGGCTTCCAAATGGTTCGTAATTAATTAACCTTGAAAAGCCTATAAAAAACATGATCTAATAACTAATCTCATCTTACCTGCAATGGACAACAAATTGATCCCATTCCCATCCAGTGTAACTAGAGATATATTTGTACTAATATTCCCTTGATTTACTAATATTGCTTCTTTAGCGTATAGAAGCAGCTGTAGGAATTTCACAAGAATATTCACTCTGAATAAGGGAAGTTTTAGAAACATACTTTTCAGCATAATGCAGTAGATACAAATAAACGAGCTTCTTTACTTCCAAAGATTGAGATGCCACATTTTTTACAACCTGTGATTGGAGCAACCAAAGAGAAGAAAAATATAAACACCTCAATTAACAAACAAAAAGAAGATTTACAAAAGTCCATTACCAAACCCCGATTTACTTTTTAAACACTCAAGAATGCAATTACGAACAGCTATCTGTATCAACACCCCATACTGAATTCAACTATTCCAAATATTGCTACCAATGCAGATCCAATGATTATAACTACAACATTCAGATGGCATAGTTTTCTTTCTCAGTTTCCATGTGCTTTTCTCATCAACCAAATCATGATTACTTTCTCAGTTTTCCTTCTTAAACATTATCTAGAATACAATTCTGAACAGTTATTCATATCCAAACCTCAAGACTAAATACAACCATGTCTTAACTATTCAAGACATAGATACCAACAAAGATTCAATGAATTGCACCTACGACATTCAAATAGATTAATTTTAATTCTCGATTTTCAGGGATTTTCTCAGCAGCCAACCGGAAAACTGAAACGACCGATTCATGTTACTTCAAGTTCATTGCACTTTCTATTTAACAACGATATGTGAATCTCCTAAACACTCAACTTTATATTCATTCCCAGAACCTTATTAGCAGTCAAACAGAGCTCCAAAAGAAACCTCAAAATCCAGAACACTTCGATATTAAATTTTAAGTCAATTTTTCATAATTAAATAAAAAGTGAAAAATAAAATGACCTGCGGGAAGTAATTGGATACGTCGATGCCTTGAGCGATAAGAGCGAGGAGTCGCTTGAGAGCCTCGCACTTCTCCGAATCGAATTTACTGTCCAAAAGCGGAGCTATGCTGACGTCATCCGGATCGTCGTAGAGGTGAGCATCGGTTCCGATCCGGAACACCATCGTCGACGCCTTGCTCAACGTGTCCGCCGTCGCTCCGAACTGCGGAAACATTTCCGGATAGTACCTTCTTTACAAATTAAGAAGGATCAGAATTGCATTTGAAAAATTAATTGAAGGGAGAAATTGAGAAGACTTTTCTGATCTCTGATATGATATGATATGTGCTTTGAGGGAGTAAGCAAGTGTGGAGCTGGAAACGGAATGTTTGGTTTCTGGGATAAATTTGATCTAATTGTGGATTATTAAGTTGCGGGATAAATAGCCGGAAAAGGGGCAAGTTTAATGTTTGGGTCTGTCTAAGGATGGTTATGGGTCAGTTGTTTTTCTTTTACTTTCATCTAAATTTGACCTGACTCGATATTTTATAATGTTTCATTTAATTTAAACTTGAACCTAAATTTTAAAGTAAAATTTAAATTTAACTCGATCTGACCCGATATAAATTAAAATGATCATTTTTTATTATTATTCGATAAAATAGAAAATTAATTTTTTATTTTTATTATAATAATTATTCTATTTTTATTAGACAAAATAGGATGATAATTGATATATATGAGTGAGAGAGAGAGAGAGAGAGTGAGAGAGAGAGAGAGAGTGAGAGAGGAGCATTGTAACAATTATACCTAAATATTTAGAATAAAATTAAACTATTATTTGGGTCGGGTATGACATTTTTCACATTAAACCCAAATTCGATCTTATCCTTAAAAATCAGACTCGAGCCCAAAATTTTCTTTAAAAAATCTAACCCTATAAAATCAGATATTGAAACCCTTCGGGTATGGGTCAAACAGCCATCACTTCTTTAGTACTTGACAAGAGGATCGGTTCAGTCCAAAAAAACTAAAAATTAATTAGGTAAATTATAACACATATTACTCTATTATTGGTAAGCTTACATTTGGATCACTATATTTTAAAAAAGTCACAATTAAGACCCTCAATTAATCAATTGTAGTAATCATATCATCGTGCTCTTAAATCTCAGAGATGTTAATTTTTTTTTTGATAAATTTAGACTTAAAACACTTTTTCCCTAAACTTTACATGTTTTTTCAACTTCCCCTAAATTACGTTTTGCCCACTTTTACCCCATAAAATATTCGTCGTTACTCATATTACCTAAAAAATAACAACGTTAAAAAAATAAATCTTTTGACCAATCATAAACATGTCATGTCATTTTCTTTATTTATTTTTAAATTTTAAAATAAAATAAAATAAAATATTAAATTATACTCTAAATTTACCCAAATACCTTCGTCTTCTTCCTCAAACCCTATTTTCCATTTCATTCATCTCCAACCCCATTTTCTCTGGTTTTAACCCTCAATTTCTAAATTTTAACCCCAAAATTTAATCTAGGAAACAACTCTTTCACTTATTTTATTTGTTTTTCTCAATCAAAGTCAGAAAAAAAAACTCAAGAACACCAACAATGTTCATCCTTTTTCCCACTCTTTAATCCACTTAAACACCAAATCACCAACTATTTTTTGTTTCCAAATATCAAAACCCTAGAACACTAAAAACAACATAATCCACTTAGAGTTTGAGATCTCCCTAAATTCCCACTCATTTTCACATGCAAACTGACAAAAACAGATTTCTCATGCCCACAAACAGAGGCACCGATAGCCTACAAAGCCGAAGCAAGAATCGTCCTGGTTTTAGTAGCATCGATGATGGACGACTCTGATTGCTACAACAACCAATGAGTCGTCTCACCGTCGAACTTATGACCTAATTCTCTGGTCAACTAAAAGATCTTGGCTGCACATAAAGCCGACATCCTTATTCTCCTCCTTCGGACGTCTACTTTCTTGTGTTTTTCCTTGTTCGAGCTTCCCAGAAAAATGAGAGGAAAAAGGAACGAAAAGGTTTGGAAAAATGGGGTTGGAAACGAATAAAATGGGAAATGGGGTTTGGGGAAGAAGACGGGGTGGGGTTTAGGGAAGAAGATGAGTGTATTTGGGTAAATTTAGGGTATGATTTAATATTTTTATTTTATTTTAAAATTTAAAAATAAATAAAGAAAATGATGTGGCACGTTTGGTGAAATGAGTAACGACGAATACTTTAGGGGGCAAAAATGGGCAAAACGTAATTTGGGGAGTAAGTTGAGAAAATAAGTAAAATTTAGAGAGAAAAGTGTTTTAAGTCATAAATTATATTTTGATCGTCCAACTTTTAGTTGTGAGTTAATTTTTCTGAATTTTCTTCTAATTCTTTGCATATTGGTGCAAAATCAATTCCTTGTTGACTTGATGTTCTACTTGGACAAAAGTTTTTCGACGCATACATGAAGGCGGTTATAGAAATACTCTCCAAATACATTGGGGAACTTGATAAAAATTGGATGTATATACACTCATCCGTTACTTGCACTTGAGTTCAGGTAACACGGGTTTGCACGTAGAAGAAAAAAAAGTAAAATAATGAGTTTGAATACCAAAATGATAATATTTTTTTTAAGAATTAGAAGTTTAAAAACATGGTTCTTTCATTTTTGGATAACATAAGACGTGATTTTGTATTCTATGTATTAATTAAGTAATAACTTATAGTTAATGGATGAGATATTTTTGTTTTCCCTTTTGTGGTGAATTTTTAGAATGTACAAGGCAAATAGCATTATGTAGTGACATAAGGGAGCCTAAAGTTTGTTAGTTCAAAGCTATTGTTTTGACTCTTCATTATTCAATATTCATGAAGTATGAAGTATCAATGTTTAACACCCGAATCCGATGCACATATGGGCATCGGTAGGAGGATATAACTGTTCAAGGGAAATTTGGAAAAACTGAACATATATGTGTTAGACATATACTTTCACTTATAAGTTTGAGTAACTTTGATCCAAAGGGTTGGGTGAGTGTCCGGCTAAAAACATGAAGTTTCAAAACTTGCCTAATAACTTAAATTATGATTTTTTTTATAAAATTTTAGGTTGTTTTTTCATGATTTTCGACAAGTTTCAAAACTTACAAAACAAGTTTCAAAACTTGTTTTTTTTTTTAAATCACCAACTTAAAATGTTATCCAAAAAACTAAAGTTTCGAAACTTGTCACAAATCACGAAAAAAACATTCTAAAATGTTATCAAAAAGTTTAGGCTTAATGCAATTTTTGCCCCCTAACGTTTACCACTTTTCTCAACTTGGTACCTAAAGTTTTTTTGGGCTCTTGTGCCCCCTAACGTTTGCACTTT
Source organism: Hibiscus trionum (assembly GCA_030270665.1). Lineage (NCBI taxonomy): Eukaryota > Viridiplantae > Streptophyta > Magnoliopsida > Malvales > Malvaceae > Hibiscus > Hibiscus trionum. Next base: position 7,210,319 of record BSYR01000024.1, on the reverse strand, counting down.
CATGTTTTGCCCTATTCTGTTACACTTGCCATTAAAAAAATTCTTGCAAATAACATTGAGCCACATCATCTCTTCTTTGATTAAGTCAATCCACTTGATTTTATTTAAAGAGTAAATGACATGTTAAGGCTGTCAGATTTTTTTGTTCAATTTAGTCACTAAAAAGTCTATTTTTACTTAAAAGGACCCCTATTTGTTTCTAATTTTTATAATTTAGTCCAATATTTGTTATTATTAATAATATTATTTTATTTAAATGTTCATATTTAATAAAAATAAATTAAATTAAATATTTTAATATTAAATTAATATTTTCTTAGATTAATTAAATTAACTAAAATTAATCCAACAATTACATATTCAAATTATATTTTTTGAGCAAAATTAGAATTATATTCGATTCATATCCTAATTATATTCAAATATATTTGAATCATATTTCAATTATATTAGAATTATTAATTCAAATTTTGGTAAATTCGAGTTATATTCGTTTTAGCAAAATTCAAATTATTAATTATAACTTTGTTAAAATCAAATTATATTTTTTTAGAAAAATTTGAATGATTAATTTGAATAAAATTGAAATATGATTCAAATATATTTTTAATATGATTCGAATATAATATGAATATAATTCGAATATAATACGAACATGATTCGAATAAAATTTGAATTTTTCTCAAAAAATATATTTTGAATATAGAAAAATTAAAATATAATTGGAATATGATTCGAATATAATACTGGCATGATTCGAATATAATACAAACATGATTTGAATATAATACGAATATGATTCAAATATAATTAGAATATGATTCGAATATAATACGATCATGATTCGAATATAGTACGAATATGATTCGTATATAGTACGAATATGATTAGAATATAATTTGAATTTTGCTAAAAAATATATTTTGAATATATCAAAATTTGAATTAATAATTCTAATATAATTGGAATATGATTATAATATAATTCAAATTTTGCTTAAAAAATACAATTCGAACTAAGTAAAATTCGAATATAATTGAAATATGATTATAATATAATTCAAAATTTTCATAAAAACGAATATAATTCGAATATGTAATTGTTGGGGGGTCAATTTTAGGTAATTTAATTTACCTAAAAAAGTATTAATATAATATTAAAATAATTAATTTAATTTATTTTTATTAAATATTAAAATTTAAATAAAATAATATTATTAATAATAACAAATATTGGACTAAATTATAAAAATTAGAAACAAATATGGGTTAGTTTTAAGTAAAAATAGACTTTTCAATGACTAAATTGAATAAAAAATAAACATGACAGACTTGACATGTCATTCACCCTTTAAATAAAACCAGACAGGTTGACTTAGTCAGAGAAGAGATGATGTGGCATAATGTTTTTGGCTGAATTTTTGTTTAAGAGCAAGGGTAACGGGATGGGGTAATATGAGAAACGGTACAAACATTAGAGGCACAAGAGCCCAAAATAAACTTTAGGTACCAAGTTAGGAAGAGTTGTAAACGTTAGGGGGGCAAAAGTGCATTAAACCAAAAGTTTAACATTTTAAGTTTTAAACAAACTCCAAAACTTGTCGTTTTTTAACCGTACCCTAGATCTGCCTTTTTTAGACTCCGCAAAGGGTTGGCCAGTAGCCTAGAAAGGCTACAGCTCAAGTTTGATTCTTATGTTGGAAGAAAATCAGACCTTTCTGAATATTAACCGATAAACTGGCTCATGGTTGTTTAAATTTAGCTTGTTATGGAATGGTTGATCTTTATATAATGATGCACTTATCAAGTCTTGTTATTATGCCAATATTTTGTATGTTTTTCTGAATAATGTGTTCCTTTTGCAACTGCTGCAATATCTGCTAGCCTAATACTGCTATATGCTTTGCTTGCTCTGATATTTGCCTTCCTCGACTGTTTAGTGGAAATGTTGTGTTATGGAAACAGAGAAGTAGCCCAAATTTAGCAAGCCTTTCTGCAGCTGAAAGGGTTCTTGCAACCACAAGCCCAGGGTCTTGTGCCACGGCCACCTCAAAGGCTCAACCACCTAACAAAATGTCCCTTAGTAAGGATACAGAGAAGCAAAAGACTTGAATAGCATAGCATCGAATGCTTTAAGTTAGAGTGAATAACATGTTACGAATAAGCTGTTGGATTATACATATTACAATCTCATCTCCGAATAAATTTACAGTGTGTAACGCACTTGATATTGACGAAGCCAGTCCTCTCCCTTCTCGTAGTAATCCGCCCTACTAAACGTTTGCTGCTGGAACTGCAAATTAGCAGCATAAACCGAAGCGCCACGCCATGCATCAAGAACTGGATCTGATGCTCTTGCCACCTTAATCGGAGACCCACATGGCCGAAGCATCCGGATTCCAGCTTCCAAACGTTCATTTATACCGGGAAAGAGGCTGCACCCACCAGTCATAAAGATTGAACTGGTTAACCTATCTTCCAATGCCTCATTCTTAGTTGACAACCTCCTTATTGAGACCCCGGTCATCTCATCTAAACCTGCTTGATCAATTCCGACCAAGTTGGGGTGGAACAATATTTCCGGACATCGAAACCTTTCAACTCCAAGTACAACTTGGAAATCTTCCTTGGTGAGCGGACGAACACGAGGTATCTCGGCAGCAGTCGACTGTGAAGGTGCTGTTTCCGGTTTAGGGACAAATGTTGGGTCAATCTCCTGCAGAAACAGAGAAAACAAACCATTCATCTTACAGGGTTATGGCGACAATCAAGAATAAATTAGATATGTGCCTGGGCAAAAACACTGACCTGGAGCCTAGAACAAACCCTAGCCAGCTCCGCTTCATTTTCATCGGGTCCATCATCATCATCATCATTATCTTTGCTCATTAGTTTGTAAAGTTGCCAATCTTCATCTTTGGCACCAAAATTATCCTCACCCTTCCCTCGATCAAAGGCTGCTGTTGTCAAAAGGCGCATTCTTTCCCTCTGAGCAGCATTCAATCTTTCCCCACGACCAACACCCCCAGAAGAACTATTCCCGTTTCCATGGCCTCCATTTGTCTTAAGTCTTTTCCGCTGCTCAACCTTCTCAAACAATTCTTTGTATTTAGTACGCATTTGTTCTAGATAAAGTTCTGGATTCTCCCTGTTAATAGGAAAAATAAACAGCAATGAAATAGACTATACACCAGAAAAGCAAATTAGAATCCGCAGTCTAAAATATCTCCATAAGGTGAAGACATACAAGCGTCTTTCTTCATCTTCCCGGATTTTCTTTTCCCGTTCTAATTCTTCTTCGACGCGTTTCTGTTTAGCACGCTGCCGGCCCTCAGTTGTCGTTTTAAGAAAAATCTGCCTCTTCTTTTCCTTTAGCTGTCATAATAATAGAGCCTAGAGTAAATATAATCATCAATTTTAGCCAAAAGAAATCAGCAGTGACAACAAATCTAATAAAAACATTTTGAGTAGGCTGGTTGTTACGGTCTCCGAGGCCTTGTTTAAAGAAAACTGTTTACTTCCCCCCACCCCCACCCCATATATCCTGACAGAATACAAGTAGTTGATCTTGATTAATGTATTTGCCTAACAAAGCCAAAGCCCCGAAGCGCAACGAATATCAGATATTTGTTATCCAGGGTATGAGTACCTGCTCAGCTGTAAGCATGTTATCAGGAATGTTGATAAGAGGATACTTATCGGAAGAATCTGCCTTCTCCTCATTTTCAGTTTGTTCAGCCTTTGCTTCACCTTTTGCTTTTCTTAAAGACTGCGACACTTTTGTAATAGTTGATTCTATTTCCTGTTTAGAAACATAACCCGTCTTTGAAAGGAAAGACGGGATTTCTTCCTCTTGAACTTGTCCAAGTTGTTGCAAAAGAAATTCCAATCCATGCAATTGATTTTCAAGTTCATTAATTCTAGAAGACCTCTTCGCTTCAGCCATTTCCCTCAATCTTTGTCCTTGTCTTTCCTTTATAGCAGCCTTTCTCGCGATCTCTTCTTCTGAAGGAGGTTCTTCAGTTGGTGGTGGAACCCACGGAAGCTGCCAACACCTGGTTTTATCTTCAGCTTCCTCGCTCCCTTTCTATAATAATAATTGAACTTTTCAGAGTTGCAAAGAGGATTACAGAAGGAAAAACAAACCCAAAGCCATCACCTGAAATAATCGAACTTCTAAAGCATAATCAGGTGCAATATAGCAGTGTTCCATCTTCAAGTCTTCAATCTTTTCCCATGTGAATCTAGCCCTATTATAGTCATTTAGATAACATTATCAGATGCTTTATGCAAACAGGTCCGGATTCTTGCAAATTGCAATCCAGCTGAATCTATACTTACATATGATTTGGATACTTAAGTGAAAGAAGTTGCTTCAAATTGTCCGTGACATGGTATCCGCCGATGTTAGTTCGTGAGCATCCTTTGTAAACAGGCTCCCCATCAACAAACTGAAGTCAAACAAACCACACTATAAACCTGAACTTCAATCCTTGCATCTGGTTAGCTGAGTCTAATATCCATTGCCTCAATCACATTTTTTGAATTCCTATTCTAAAGTAAATTACATGATAGACCTTTATTTGCCAATGTACGAGTACAAGATGAGTAAACATGTTTATTGATGGGGACATGGTGAGATGCCACTGCTAAACATTTTTCATGATGCTACAATATAACAAGAATTAAGGAAAATTCTACGCAGAAACTAACTTACCATGTTACTCTAATCATACCAACTTGCTAACATGCTCAAAATCTAAATAACGATCATTTCAACTTTGCAAAAATATGCATCAAGATAAATTATGAATGCTAGGAAACGTACTGGAATGACATGAGTTGTGGTAAACCCTGGGCAGATAGCTAGACCATCTCTCTCACAAATTCCACGCAGCTGGTTATACTTATAGCTGAATGCAGCATCAACACCAAACGCTGCAATCACAAGCAGAAAAACTCAACATCAGATACACTACACAAATAAAAACAAATTGAGTGTTCTATACTTATAGCAAGACCATGTACCACTTGGATAAAACCTGAGTCTGATATGTTATGCAACATTAAAGTGAGTGTTTTATACCTACAGATGGAACTCCGTAAGTCTCAAAAAGAAGTTCTGCCATTTTACTGCGAGATTGAACCGGGTTGCAAACACATTCCGTGATAAGGATAGGATGATCAATCTGTTCTGCCCTCAAATAAACAACACAAGAAGAAAGAACAGATTAAAATTCATACGTCAAACAGAGAAAGCATTGATAATGAAAGTGCAGCCAATAAAACAATGTAGCATTAAGGAAATGTCAAACTAAGTTCATTGCCAAAAACATTTTCAGGTACACAAATATTCGAAGAAGATGCATTTAAGCTCCCTAAAAACTACTATCCAGAGATGATTCACATCTAAACTATTCCTAATTACCAAACAAAGATGAGGCATATTAGATTATTCAAGAGATGATAAGAGAACATATAAACTTATCATCGTACCCGAGATCCATTTGCACCCAATCGATCAAAAGCAAAGTCCAGAATCTGCAAAGACAAGAACAAAGGCATTTCCATTTCACATTCAAACTCTAATTTGATTTCATTACTTCTCATAATTCCATACCAACCCCCACCCCAAATGTTAAAACTTTACATACATATTCCATGATTTCAAACTGAAAAACAACATCGCCATCGAAAGCGGAGCGAGGGCCTGAACGGGTGCAATCAAAGTATCTCAGTAAAGCAGTATCATGGTCACCAACAACTGTCACAGTCTCCCCTGCAAAAAAAAAAAGACCCAAAAGAATTAATTTTTAACCTTAGGGTTTTACTTAAGAATAATTTGAAGAAGAAAAATACCGGTGGTTTTGTGGCGAGGTCTTTGAATAATGTTGCGGAAAATAACCCGTGGCTCAGTCTCTCCTGCCCAACTGATAAATGGAGAAAAATAATTCCGGTAAAAAATGACTGTAGATAAAAATTTTTAAAAAAAAGAAAGAGAGAAGGTTAGGATTTTGTTTGGTTGGATTACCCAATACGAAAATAAGAAGCGCCATTGTCGATAACAATGGGAGTTGATGAAGGAAATCGATTGTAATCTGTTTGCCTTTGGATTTTCGATATGAAAGGCATTTTATAAAGGGTTTTTCTCCCTCGTTATTTTGGTTTATGTTCTTTTTGAATGGCACTAGTGACTAGTGAGAGTCGAGGCAAAAGGGTTTTTCTGGGGAAGAAGACAGTGAGAGCAGAAAAGCAATATATTTATAGTTATAAACAATATATTAAGATTTTAAATCAAAAGCGGGGATAGCTCAGTTGGGAGAGCGTCAGACTGAAGATCTGAAGGTCGCGTGTTCGATCCACGCTCACCGCAATTATGCTCTCTTTTGGTATGTTGTCTAATTGAACGGAAGTCCCCAAACTACTGAAATATTTTAAAATATAGTCCATAAGTTTAATATATTACTAGCGTGTTTGATCCACGCTCAGTCGCTCACTGCAATTATTTTTTCTTTCGGTATGTTGTTTAATTGCACAGAATTCCCCAAACTACTGAAATCTTTTAAATTAGTCCATAAGTTTAAAATGTTAATACTGTTTGTTTTTTCTTATATATATCAAATTAGGGATAAATAATGATTTATATTGTAATTTAAATTAATTTACAATAAAGGTAATATAAAATATTCCTACCAGATGAGGATATTATTTTAATAGAGAGTAATTACATGTCTAACGTAAAATATTAAAATTCGAACTCATATAAAATGAGGCATTATATTATATTTCTTATTTCTTCGCAGAATTAGATTCCCTCCAGAAAAAAAATACGGTATCATGTTGTAAATTTTGTATCAGTTTTGGAAACTACGTGTACTCAATGAGAAATGCCCCGCAACCCCCAAAAATTTTAAAAATTAAAAAAAATAAGTAATGGTAAAATTATATTTTAATACCTCAAGAAAATATAATTTATATTATTGACGCCTCCAAAATTGAAACATTTTTAAATGACATCTCAATAAATAACGTTGAGTTTTTTCACTATCTAAGTTACAATAGAATAGAGTGAGCAATATGTGGACGAGATTGTACAATAGTTCAACTTTCAAACCAGTTTTCTATACTTCCCAGAGTCCTAAAAAGGTTCAGTATCATTTGGTCGAAGATTAAAAAAATAAAAGAAGATAAGATTCATAAACAATATTGCAGGTCAACCAAGTTTGTGTCCTCTTATGTTTCTTTCACAAGTAGAACGAACTAACCCATGTATTTTTTTCCTATTATAACAGTGTTTAATGTATTTTATATGTATATAAGTTTTGATAAATTTATATATTCATATCAGATTTTAAATAGTTTTTGGTATTATGTTTGCATCATAATTGTTTTTGTTGTACAGTATGTTCTCATAAGGTATTACAAAGTTTTCGCTTCCGTTTTTGTTATTCGTACATTTTCTTAAAGTATTCGTATTTGACATATATATATATATATATATTTATTGATAAGATGAGAAAGTATATACAAACTGCATACAACTATAACCACGGGAAACGTTTAGTCAAACAAAAAATTGTCTCCCATGTTAGATGTCTACATGTCCTGACATATTCGAATACGAGTACTGTAATACTGTCAACACTAGTTCGAATTCGAATAACATAGACTTGAAAGGGTTTCGATTTGATCTACAATGGCTATCTACTATTTCCTCTGCCGGAGTCTGATAGAGGTGTTGTTGGACCTGCTTCAATATCCACATCCCCATCTTCAAAAGGTGGCGAATATGTGCTAACTTTGTCGTCAAAATGAGAAGAATTCGGATATGAATGCACATAATCTTCAAACCGGCCGGTACCGGAACAGACACTTTCATGTCCCTTTTTGCTATCGTATCCGCCAGGCGGTGGCACCACTTCTGGCAGCAGCAGCTCCCCTTCCAAATACCTTACTATTTGTCTCATCGTCGGCCTTAAGTCCGGTGCATCGTTCGAACACATCAGTCCGAGCTTTATCACAACAATTGCCTCTACTTCATCAAAGTCACCATTCAATTTTGGATCCACAACCTCAAGAGCTGCTCCACTTTGCCATCTTTCCCACACCCAATCCACCAAAATCAGCTCTTCGGGCAATGCCTTGGGCTCAATAGGTCTCCTCCCACATGCCACTTCAAGCAAAAATGCACCAAATGCAAACACATCGGTCGCCGTTGTCGGCTTACCGGTTTTTGTGAGTTCGGGTGCCAGGTAACCCAATGTACCAACCACTCTAGTCGTGCTTGGGTATGTGCCGTGTTCGTATAACTTAGCCAGACCGAAATCGCCGAGCCTTCCGTTTAGCTCGGAATCTAATAGAACATTGCCTGCCTTGATGTCTCTATGGATTACAGTTTGTTCCCATTCTTCATGCAAATATAAAAGACCCGAAGCAACGCCCTTGATTATCTTGAACCTCTCGTCCCAACTGAGAACTCGTTTCGGTTCATCGAACAGGTACTTATCCAAGCTACCATTAGGCATAAAATCATACACGATCAACAGATCCCCTCGGCACCGACACCATCCAAGGAGCGGAACCAGATTCCGATGCCGTAGACGGCCGATACTCGCGATCTCGGACACGAATTCTCTCAGACCTTGCTTCGATTCATGAGAAATCCTCTTGACAGCAACTTGAGTGTTTGTGCCTGGTAAAGTTCCTTTGTAAACCCTGCCAAATCCGCCAAATCCAAGCAGCTCTTTGTCTCTGAAACCCCTCGTTGCTTCCTTGAGCTCTTGGTAAGAAAACCTGTGCGGACCAATTTCCAGTTCCCAGGCCTCAATTATGTCGGATCTCTTCAATTTTCTCACAAAGTAAAACGAGACGAAAACAACCGACATTATTACAACCACAGCTACAAATGTAACACAGAGGATTAAGACAATGTGATTCTGTTTAGGCCTCGGAAGAGAAGGCAAAGAAGATAAAGACAAAGATTGAGCTTCCCCACTCATGTTGAAACTCCATCCCAAGACATAATGAGAGCTTGCAAGCAAACCTGTCGAAGCTGAAAATCCGACAAACATGGAATCCTGGAGAATCGATGAAAGATTCACATCAATGGACAAAATTGAAGATCTTGGTTTGTCTGAAAAAGGTGAAAGCTTCACATCTAATCGATTTTCGGCCGAATCATAGTCGATCCAAGCCTGAATTTTGCTCCCACTCTTGAGGCTCAACTCTTGTTTCGTTGAGTTCTCGAGAAAATATTCAGCAGGAGCTGAAGCAATTGATTTCATGCTATTGAGATTAACACCGACATGGTTATCATTTATATCATCAAAATCCAAATCTTTCACGGTATCGAACTCTACTGCAAATATATGGTTGCTCGAATTCCCATCCTCGTTTGCATTAAGCAAGCCTAGGTATTGACTGGGAGAGCCCGAAAGCTGTTTCGAAGGCGAAAGAACGAACGCAAGGCCATGGCCGCCGAGCTTTGGGTACTCGGGGACGGTGGCGAAAACGAAAGCAGTTGAAAAAGATGAAACTTTGCCGTCGTTTGAGTTCTTGAATCGAAATGGAGATGAGTAAAAAGCATGGCCACTTACACGAGGAGTCGTGTTGGTTAAACAGAGCAACCCATTGTTTGCAACGTCTGCAACTCCGGTTAAGCTCATGTTGTTGTTGTCTGAACCATGGAATCCATTGAAAATGAACTGATCTGGTAGTGAGAAAACTTGGTCTGATGTAAAAACAAGAAAAACCCAGCAAAACATCATCTTCTTCGCCATGGGAAATGACTTGGAATTGAATTTCTTTGATGTTTGGCACATCAGAAAATTGTTTGGTTGAGGAAGATTGAAAAAGAAAGAAGAAAAGAGAGATTTTTATAGAAATGGCCAGAATTTTAAAGAGAAAATCGAGTGATTTGTAGTCTCACATGGGATTTACAGTAGAAAAATGATTGAAGGACAACTCAGTAGTTACAGAAGGAGACAGTTAAAATTTGAGACAACCACCAGTTCGAACTTCGAACCATTATGTAATGATAAAGTTAGGTGGACTCTCATTGTTTCACTTTAACTTCCAGTTGGAAACAAAATCGAATTATACTTGGTATTATTAATTTATTAGTATTATGTTGAATTTCGTAATCAAACTATAGAGTTTGAATATTTTAATGTTTGACTTAATACTAATGTGCAAGTTTAATGGAGTTTTTTTTTTATTTTAAAATATACTTTTATTTCAAATTAATATTAAAAAGTACTAATTCTTATCTGACATTGTTTTAGAAGGTGGATTCCAAGTCATTTTTTTTCTGAATGAAAAAAATGCAGTCATCATAGTACCAAATGTGTGTGTTAAAATTTTTCTCATTTAACTGTTCAAACAAAATTCTCACCTAAACAATATCTTAAAAATAATATATTTCTGATAGAGAAAAAAAAAACAACAACATTAATAAAATTTTCGATAGTTGATGAATACCCAACAATATTCCACTAAAACTCCACGCTCTTGCTTGAAAAAGACCTAACAAAACATACCATTTTTTTTGTTTGGATTGGATCATAAAAATATATTTTAAATGAACAAAACATGTTCGATCATTGTAATATTTTTTAATATACTGATGTAATTATATCATAGTATTTGTTCATATTTTTTAAATTCTTTGACAAAATATATATATGTGCTTGAATCTGGTCTCTTAAAATAAAAATCATCTTCTTTTTCTGTAGAACTAAATGTTTTGATATAATAATTGAAAAATATTTTGGACTAAATTGAAAAGAATTTAAAATATGTTTTTAGTCAAAAACAATTTGAAAATAAGTTTAAGGGTTTTACAAGGCTTTAGAATGATTTAAAGTGTATTTAAAGTAGTCAAAACCATGTTTTAAGTGTAACCGTATCGATACCCTTTAGGGTTTTAACTACAGTGATTTTTTAGTAGCCAAAACTCTTACTGGTACGCTTTACCGTATCGATACGGTGTGCTTTTAATAGTCAACGACTAGTTCGTGTACCGATACAGTTGTATCGCTTACCGATACGCCCAACTACCCCCAACGGTTTTTTAAACTGTAGGACCATACTGATACGCTAGCCAAGCGTATCGATACACACCAGTTTGAAGTGCTCAACGGCTATTTCCTCATCAGGACTGTATCGATACGGTTTCAAGGGTATCGATACGCCAAGCTGCAGAACTACATTTATAGTGAGAAATAAAGGCTCTAACGACTCTAATTCAACTCCAACGGTCCTCAACGGCTACAAACTCAATTAGGAGTATAAAAGGGACATCCAAGCATCAAGAGATGTTTAATGCTTCAATTGTCAACAACATTAAGATAAAAGATTGTCTTTAGAGCTTAATTGTACATTTCTTGTATAAACAACACTTGTGAGCTAAACATTGTCAAATTTGCTCAAGTGTTTAGGTTTTGGGTGAGAGCTTAATTGTGCAAACAAATACCTATTAGAGGGATTTTTAGTTTGCTTTGAATTCTCTTTGTACAAGAGTGTCTTGGTTAATCTTTAGGTAGAAAGATTAACCGGTTTGTAAAGGTTGCCTCCTTAGCCTAGAAAAGGGGAAGAATTCTTAGTGAATTGGTAAAATCCTTAGTGGTGTGCTAAGGTAGTGGATGTACGCTTTGGGTTAGAAAGCCGAATCACTCTAAATCTCGTGTTAATTTTTCTTATCTTTTACCACCACCATAAACACCCAAAAATCAACCTTCCCCACCTTTTGGCAAGTACCTCGGTTGTGACCATCGAGCTCAACAATTGGTATCAGAGCGAGGCTCAATTGATCGGGATTAACATCTTATTGAGGTGATCCGAGAAGCTCGATACATCAATCCAACCAACCGAAGCAATGACGCAATCCATCTTTCTTCGACGGGACCAACTACGCTTATTAGAAGATTATAATGAAGTTCTTTATCAAATCCAAAGATTACAAGCTTTGGGATATTATTGAAGAGGGTCATTTCGTGCCACAACGAAGTAAGGCGAAATGAAGTGCGGATGATCGCAAGAAAATGAAGCTTAATTGCAAGGCCTTGCACATCCTCTTTTGTGTATTTGGTCCCAACATCTATGAGAAGATGTCCTCTTGCGAAGATGCCAAGGAAGTATGAGACAAGCTTGAAGTTACATACGAGGGAACAAGCAAAGTAAAAGAGACCAAGATTGGCCTCATCAACCACGAGTATGAGAACTTCAAGATGGATCCGAAAGAGGACATTGAGAAGATGTTCCATCGATTCTCCACCATCACCAATAGAATAAAAGGCTTTGGAGAAGTCATTCTAGAAAAAAAACTTGTCCGAAAGCTTCTCTATTCTATTCCCAAGTCATAGGACTCGAAAAAGACTGCCATCATCGAAGCCAAAAATCTCAAGACCTTGAAGCTTGATGAACTCATGGGGTCACTTCTCACTCACCAAATCACGAAGAAAAACAAAGAAGAAGAGAATAAGAAGGAAGAAATAAGAAAGATGGGGAAGAAGAAGATCATGAAGCTAGGCATCAACGCGACTGTCGTTGCTCTCAAATCCTCCACATGCCATTATGTAGAACTAAGTGAGGAGGAAATCGAAGATGAAAAGATGGCCTATCTCTTCAAGGAATTCACCCAGTTCATGAAGAGCGAGATGGATAAATCCAAGCATGAATCGAAGAAGAGGAAGAAGATGAAAAAAATCCCACAAGTCCAACAAAAAAGGATCGTCTTCAAAGAAATCATATGTGGCGACATGGAGTGATGAAGACTCCACCGATGATGAGGTAGCCCACCTATGCTTTATGGCCCTCAATGAGGGGAGATAACTTCTAACTCATCTAGTCCAAATTTATATTCTTTTGATGAGTTACAAGAAGCTTGTGATGAATTGGTTTTTAAATTCAAGGCTTCATTTTTGAAAAACAAAAAATTGATTTCGAAGTTAAAAACCGAAAATGATTTGCTTTCTAAAACCAATTTAGAGTTTGAAGCAAAAATTAAAAATTTTGAGCTTAAAGTCTTAGATTTACAAGAATTGTCTCAAACGATTGAAAAGGATCATTAAAAGGAGATTGATGATCTTAAGAAAGAAAAAGATTTGATTTCCAAAGAGCTTGAAAAAAAAATACTTTTGGAAAATCAAATTTTTATCAAAAACAATCTAGTGCCCCTAGATTCTTAAATGGAAAATGTTTTAAAAGTGTTTGGGTTCCAAAAGAACTAATCACTTCAACAAAAAGGGATGAAATTAAAAAATGGATTCCTAAGGGGACTAAACTTTGTATTACTAATGTCTATGGATCCAAAGCAATTTGGATACCAAAAATTACTTGATTGTCTTATTTAAGTGTGATGGAGATTGATCAACAAGTCCAAATTTGAGGGGAGCTCCATGCACACTAAAAGAGCACTTGAAGAATGAAGGCTTCACATTCTTCCTTGGATTCAAGTGTGGTAAAATTAGTTGAATTTATTTTTATTTAGTTTTTATTTCTTTTAATTCAACTAGTTTAATCATATATGTTGGACTAACATTGTTTGATGCTTTGAGTAAGGGGGAGCCAATTTTAAAACCAAAATTTTTAATCGTGTCAATTTTGTTTTTACCTCCTAAGTTATTTTAAGCCTAATGTCTTTTTAAATTCTTTTTTATATAACAAAAAGGGGGAGAAATGGTTTGAAAATTTGCTTTTTCAAGAGAATAAGGGGAACTTTAATTTCATTCACGTTTTAATCTCTTATTCAAAATATTAAAACACTAAGGGGGAGAATTCCAAACAATTTTTTAAGTTGGTTTTATTATATCAAAAAGAGGAGATTGTAGAACTAAATGTTTTGATATAATAATTGAAAAATATTTTGGACTAAATCGAAAAGAATTTAAAATATGTTTTTAGTTAAAAACAACTTGAAAATATGTTTAAGGGTTTTACAAGGCTTTGGAATGATTTAAAGTGTATTTAAAGTAGTCAAAACCATGTTTTAAGTGTAACCATACTGATACGGTATGGTACCGTATAGATACCCTTTAGGGTTTTAACTACAGTGATTTTCTAGTAGCCAAAACCCGTACTGATACGCTTTGCCGTATCGATACAGTGTGCTTTTAATAGCCAACAACTAGTTTGCGTACCGATACAGTTGTATCGCGTACCGATACACCCAATTACCCCCAACAGTCAATTTCCCAACGGTCTTTTAAACTGCAGGACCGTACCGATACGCTAGCCAAGTGTATCGATACGCACCAGCTTGAAGTGCTTAACGACTATTTCCTCATTGGGACCGTATCGATATGGTTTCAAGGGTATCAATACGCCAGCTGGATAACTGCATTTATGGTGGGAAATAAAGGCTCCAACGGCTTTAATTCAACCCCAACGGTCCTCAACGACTATAAACTCGATTAGGAGTATAAAAGGGACCTCCAAGCATCAAGAGATGATTAATGCTTCAACTGTCAACAACATTATGATGAAAGATTGTCTTTAGAGTTTAATTGTACATTTCTTGTATACACAACACTTGTGAGCTAAACATTGTCAAATTTGCTCAAGTGTATAGACAACACTTGTGAGCTAAACATTGTCTTTAGAGCTAAACATTATGATGAAAGATTCTAGTTTGCTTTGAATTCTCTTTGTACAAGAGTGTCTTGGTTAATCTTTGGGTAGAAAGATTAACCGGTTTGTAAAGGTTGCATTCTTAGCCTAGAAAAAGGGAAGAATTCTTAGTGAATTGGTAAAATCCTTAGTGGTGTGCTAAGGTAGTGGATGTAGGCTTTGGATTAGAAAGTCGAACCACTCCAAATCTCGTGTTAATTTTTCTTATCTTTTACCACCACCATAAACACCCAAAAATCAACCTTTTCCACCTCTTGGCAAGTACCTCGGTTGTGACTATCGAGCTCAACATTTTCATTAGAACCACTTGTTGAGTTCTGATCATTGCAACATATAGACATATATATTAGTAATTAAAATATAATCGAAGGTAAATCAAAATAGGCTTAAGGGCTACTTTTTCCCCTGTAGTAGTCCCAAATTATAGATTTCGCTCTATAGTATTTTCGCATCAATTTGACCATTGAAGTAGTCGAATTGCATCAATGTTTGCCCGTTGACCGACGGAAGTCAACGTTGACCTTTACGATGCTGGCATGGCAGTTTACGGTGCTAACGTGACAGTCCACGTGTGAAGATGACATGACAAAGAGGCAAAATTAATTTTCTGAGCTAATTTGAGGGTAAAATTAATTTTTTGGTTGAGTACAAGAACAAAATTAATTCTTTTAAAAAAATATGAGTTTAAGAAAATGTTAAAATATTAAAATAACCTAAAAATTAATGACATATTTACAAAATATTCTATTAATATATGACTAAAAATAAAAATATTAAAAATATCTAAAAATAAATGAAAAATATAAAATTAAAATATTATAAGCTAAAAATATAAATTATTCAATAATTAAAATTTGAAAATATTTATACCGTATTAAAAATTATAAAAACATTCATAAAAAAAGTTTGGACGATTTTGAATTTTTTTCTCTTAAAAGAATGTAAGGGAAAAAGAATCCTAAAATTGGGTTAATATTATTCTCTCAACCGAACAAAAATCTCATGCTCTTTTTTGTGACTATATCTATGCCGCAATACTAAAAAATTAAACTCTAACTCTAACTTTAATTTCTAAATTTCAAACCCTAAAAACTAAACTCTTTACCTAAATAATTAAATTTGTACGCATACTTTTACGTTTCATAATCACTTTAGATTGATAAAATTTCAATTAGGGTTTATGATTTAAGGTTTGTAATTTAGAGTTTGAGATTTAGGGTTTAAAATTTAAAAATTAAGGTTAGAGTGTATAGTTTATTTTTAAATTTTGATCTTTGAACAATTTATAAGTTAATAGCTTCTGATATTTTAATTTTATAACTTTTACTTATTTTTAAATATTTTTTATTGTTTAATTTTTAGTCGTATATTAATAAATTATTTTTTTAAAATGTTTTATTAATTTTTATATTATTTTTATATTTTCTTAAATTCATATTTTTGCCTAAAAAATTAAATTTGCTCTTGTACTTAACCAAGAAATCAATTGTGCCCTCAAACTCGACCGAGAAATCAATTTTGACCCTCTATCATGTCATCTTCACACATGAACTGCCATGCATCACACGTGGACTGCCATGTCAGCGTCGTTGATCGCAACGTCAGCACTTTCACTGCCACACCAGCACTGTAACGGTCAATGTTGACTTTCGTCAGTCAAAGGGCAAACAGTGATGCAATGCGATTACTTCAGGGACTAAATTGATGCGAAAATACTATATGGACGAAAACGATAAATTAGGATTACTATATGGCAAAAGTAACCCATAAGCTGTTAAAATAATTCTGAGTTTGAAGATATTAATAATTGAAATATACCTTTAACTTGGACCATGATAAGTTAAAACAAAAATAAATTTTCTAAAAATTCACTTACGATGTACGCATAACAATACTTAAATCTTGACACCCAAGATCCTTAACTCTCAACTTTACTAACACAACCAACACCCTGTTACTATTTCGATTAAACTTTTAAATGAAAATTTAATCTAATTAAACTATTGTATCTACTAAATATATTCTTCTTTTCAACTTAAATCACTTTTAAATTATGTGAAAATATATCTATGGGTAAAGTATGATAGATTTATATATCATTTTCGTTACCAACCAAAGTCAAAATGCAGGACACAATTAGTGGACCAAAGAAAAGACGATGTATTTAATGTCATGTTGTTTTTGTGTTAGTGGGTACGCTGTTAAAATCCATCTATTTCACATCACTAAAATTTATTCTATTTAATATTTTAAATGAGTACTCTGCTAAAATTTAAATAATATATTTGAGTCAAAATTAATGGTTTGAGTTAAAATTAAAAGTTCGACTGATTAAATTCGTTAATGTGGATGTTTGATAAATAGTGGCTTGAAATAGCGGACTAAGGTAAAACCTCTAATTTTAAAAAAGTTGGTAATATGAACTTTTTGAATTAAAAGTTTTGGCATTAGATTTATAAAGATCCTTTTACCCTTAACGATTATCAAATATCCTCAAATAACTTAAATTTAATTTTTTTTTCTATTTTAATTTTTTACCATCACGTATTTATATTGTGAAATTTGTAAACTAATATTTTTTTCCTTTTTATTCTCGCACATTTATATTTGTATTTAAATTTAATAATTAATTAGATTGTATTGAAAATGATTATATAAATAATAAATTAATATATAGATCATTCAAATATGTTTAGTAATGATATTCAAAAATTATTTTCATAATCTAATTAATATTAATAGATACAAAATATTGATAACTAATAAACTATTCAGACAAGTATCGAAGATAATCATGTCCTTATATGTCATTTTGCTTGTTTAAATAATCAAACAACTATAAGCTAATTTTACCAAACACTTTTATACAATCAACTAATATAGTCCGATAGTCAAATCAGCTAATGCAATCAACTATAAGCTAATATAATCTGCTATCAGCCAAATTAAAGGCATGTATGATTCTGATTTTGTCCAACAAGCGTTGCGTTCTGATGGGTTCAAGGTGCAAGTTAGTGTTTGGTCTGGCTTCTACGTTATCATACAGTGTCAAGAACCCGAGAAAGTTCAAATATTTTGGGACCTAAAGGAATCACTTTTTGCATTCTTGGTTTGCAGATTTGGATACCGTCGATAATTTCGTATCAATGAAAAATTGAGGGTCTGGGTTAACATTGAAGGTATCCCGTTAGCTACATGGCATACTTCAGTGATCAAGGCCATAACTAACAAATGGGGTAACGTTATCAAGTTAGATGAATATACAACTTCCAGAAGTTGTTTGGATTATGCTTGAGTTCTCTTGGGGGTAAGCTTTACGACAAATGTTTCCATCTTTGCCTCTATTTTTGAACGGTAAAAATTTCAACGTCAAGACGTCGACGACAACTTTTAAAGACGATCAATGCTGGATAGATGGAGGGTCGTCGGCCAACTTAAAAGACGAGGTGTTTAGTTGTCGCTTCAAAGATCTACTCAGCGGAGTTAATGATAAGAAGGATAATAATTTTCTTGTATCAGAAACAAGAGAAGTTTGAAGGGTGTTGACTGTTGAAGTTTCAAGGTGTGAGAAAGCTGGAGCCTTGGAACCTGATGTTTTGTGTCCTGAGGTGGAGCTAATAAATGGGGTTGTAGGTTTAATGATTCTATGCAGGGAAACGTAGCAACTAAACTTGATAGTTTTGAAAAATCTAGTGAAGAATCTGCTTCTGAAAATTTCCACGTGCTATTAAATTTTATGCAATTAAAAAAAGGGGATATCCTTGGTGACTTTTTACAACCTGTGATAGACACTCAATGCCTTGGTGCTTTTGCTTCGAATCAAGTTGCACCTATGAAGGAGCCATTATAATGTTCGGAGCCTCATAACTTGAACAACATTAACATTTTGAGTTCTATTGAAATTGCTGCAAGAACTGAGCTTCCCTTTCAAGCGATTGAAGGTGGTAGCTCTCTGAAAGTTTGTGCTAAAGTTTTTTTAACAGAGGTCGAAATGGATCCTTGTAATAGGAAGGGTCTTTCGTGGGTTGAGAGTGTGGATTTATTGAACAATTCGACTTCCTTAAAAGTTGAAGTGGCTAATTGTAATCGTTGTGTTGAGTTTGAGGAAGAATCCTTCTTTCAGGGGATTGTTAAGTTTAGAGAAAAGAAGAAATATGCTTCATTATTTGATTTGTAGGATGAAGTTCTCTCGATCAAGGATAAGAGAAAGAGAGATAGGGCTATTAAAAAGAAAAGGAAATTAGGTAAGGAAAATTCATCTTTCGATTCTTCAAGGCACTTTCCCTCTGAATTCGATATAGTTCAAAATTAAATAATCTTAAAATCGAGAAAGAAAGCTATAAATTTAAGAAAGAAAGTGAGGATCCAATTCATTGATGATGAAGAAGATATACTTAAAGACCATATCAGAGCAAAAATGCAGGACATGTAAAGTACACTTCACTTGTGTTTTTTACTATGGTTTGGTGTTTCTTATATGTGGAACAATATAAGTTTTTGGTTGTCGAGTGGTTTAATAATGATGGTATGAATGAGGAGGGTGGGTTGAATTGTCTCTTGTTGGTTTGCGCTTGTGAGGTTTGTTTTTTTTCGCATGTGTTTACTATGGTTGTTTCGTGGAAGTGGTCTGAATCCTTCTTACTTTATTGTAATTTGAGTTTGTAAAAAGGTTTGGGTGGTTTCTTGACATGTTTGATGTTAGGGGTTTCAAAAAAATTCTGCTCATATAGGCCAGCTTGTATTGTTGCGGCTTTGTCGTGTGAGGTAGATTCAGAGTGTTATGTGCAGGTATTTTTAGCCAGCATGATGTTGGTGTTTATCTATTGGGAGGACCAGGTGATGGACTGCAAGGTGTTAACTACTGAGTTGGTTTTGCTTGCTAAGCCAAGTGAAGAAAATTTTTATCAGCGGAAGGTAAGTGGATAAAATTCCTGGTGTGGTGATGAGCCATGTTTACGGTGTGGTTTTCATAATGTTTGATGTGATTCTATAAGGTATTTTCGAGCTTTGTATATGGACCATGTTGGTTCTTTCTATGGTATTTTAGGTGGTGCTTTTTGAAGGTGGTGTTTGAGTTGGTTGGAGAGGATCTAAGGAGTTGTGTAATGCGTTTTTAGGGGTATCAATTTTTTCAGTGTGAATTGATGTATTTTTTGTATTAAGGGCGGTTTCTTGTGCCCAGAGGTTCTTATTAGGGGTTGTAAGGCGTTTTCTGCTTGTGTGTCTTTAGTGTCTGCTTCGTTCCTCATTGTATGTACTATTTTTCTTCAACTAGATTTAAGGAGGTTTTTAACGAAGCATACAATGTAGGTGGCGATATCTTTTATCAATAATACCTCAATTGCTGAGAAAAAAAATAATTTGCTATCAGCTATATGCTAATTGTCAAGCATGTCTAATTTAGATTATTTATCCAGTTTGTACAATTTTGTTATATATAAAAAAATTATAAATTAATTAACTCATTTTGAATAAGAGATGAATCGGGCTCGGGAGCAAAATATAAATGTTAGTGGAAAGATAAATTCATAATTAATCTACTTATAAAAATTATATAAAACAAAATTAAAAAAAATTGGTGCCTGGGCAAGAGTTCTTCCCAAACTATACACTCTATCACTGATTCAAATTAACATTTGATAAATAAATTCTATTTGAACCCAATAAGTGGTCTTAATGGAAAAACGAATGATGCTCATTTTAAGAGATCTGAGTTCAAAGCGTTTTATCGGCAAAGTGTATGTATATTATCAAAAGATTAAGAATATATATAAGTAAATACTACCTTATAATCACTTTAAGACTATTAAAAAAAATCTGTCTAAAAGTGAAAAGAGTTTATAATCATATTCTTATATTACAGACAATAGTTGAATATTCAATGCATTTTTTTATTTAATATAGTACTAACTTTTAAGTTTTAATCAAAATCTTTGGAACACTGGAGTGCTTGTTAATAAAATTCAAAATATAATTAAAACTTGCCAATTAATGGTGATGTTGAATAAAGCTTTCCTTGATTAAAGCTTTCTTGAAGACGGTAAAGAAATGATTGAGAAGAGGAATCCGTTTAGAATGGTCGTGGAATATTTGGGAAGTAAACAGAGTTAAAAGAGTAAAGTGATTTTATTATTTTCCTTAATTAACAATTACACCACAAACGTGTAACCCCCTCGTCCCGGTCTGGTCGGATGACCGGTCCAAGTGGGCCACACGGGGAAAACCGAAGCGAAACCCGTGAAGGTTTCCCCTCGGTTAACGACCCTAGAATTTTCTTTTTATTTTATCTTATCTATAGGCATAATTAAAACCTATGTGAAGCACAGCAGCGGGAAATACAAACATTGAAACATACACCGACCAACGAACACATCAAACAGCTCATTTTAGCCCTTTACAGCAGGCCGTTTCGAAACGCCCTTAGGGTGTTCCGAAACGCCTTGACCAAATCAACAGGCCAGGGTCAACCATAAGGTGACCGTTCCGAAACAGGGGTGACCCGTATCGGAACGACCTTGACGGTCAACAGACCAGGGTCAACCATAAGGTGATCGTTCCGAAACATGGGAGACTCGTATCGAAACGACCTTGACGGTCAATATCTCGTGGTCAACGAGATTTGACCGTTTCGAAACTTCAAAGGCCCGTTTCGGAACGCCTTCATCTCGCCAATTTCTCATAATTCCAGTAGCAAAAATGTTCCGAAACGACCCCCATCCGTTTCGAAACGGCAGGCCAAATGCAAAGGGACCGTTCCGAAACAGGATGGCCCGTTCCGAAACGCCCCATGTTTGCAGACTCGTTCTGGCTGTTTTAAGGCACAAGGGTGCCCCAAAACACCACCAAAACACCACACAGCACCATATACATAGAACTCAAGGCAACCTAACAATTTAAAGCATGCTTCAACAAGATTAAGGCAAGTCTAAACACTAAGGCAAGACATCATAGGCATGCATTCACACAACATCATTCAAGCATAAAGGTAACCTCTTAGGCATAAGGCTAACATTCAACAAGAGCAATTTAGGCATGAGTTAACATTCATCATGACAATACAAACCATACAAAAGCAAGGCATCAAGGAGTCTACACATGCTCCTAACAACCAACAACTACCCAACAAAATCATACATGTCCCATTGCTCAAACTATTACATATCCAAACATTAAAAATCCATACTTGAAGCACTCAAGGCTAACAACCATACTTGGAGCCTTCCACTTGCGCAAGCAACCCACGAACTAAGGATCTGCAATGTTGAACAAAGAGAGCGTAAGCAATGATGCTTAGTGAGGGTAAGCTCTAAAAACAAACCTCAACATTGCAGGGTCCGAGCACGATCTAGCCAATGCATTACACAACATACCAAGGATCCACAAGAGCCACAAGATAAGATGCATGGGCAATATATATACAAGTAAATGTCATGATCAACAGGCTCTAATCTCCTCAACATAAGTAGCCACATCAAACATCCAAATAAGGATCATTTATCACAACACATTGATACAATTATCAATCAACATTGGCACCTAGCTATGACTCAAATACGCGGATAACCGTGGGAACTCACATCCAACAACACAACCATTACCTGACGGTGGGATTACACTCATCACCGGTCTCACGGAGGGGATTCCACTCATCCTCATGCCCCGTCGATGGGATTCCACTCATCACCGACTATATTTAAATACAATTTCCGGGCGTACCCGTACTCCTCCTTGGTGACTCAACGCCACCAAGGCCACGCGCGACTTTTGACTCATGTGTACACACTAACATCCTAATGATCGATCATTTGTATTCAAGTATACTAGTGCCAACATTTACTCATTTCACATTACTCATTATCAATTTCGTGCTTAGCACGTACTCACCAACAACCAATCATCATGCATGTCTCAAGCATCACAATTCATGTCTCATCTCACATGTATAACACAATATACATAAGCATTCATATCACATTTCATACGAGACATACACAACCATATACATGAGTTCATCCAAAGGCTCTAGATCAAGTTTAGGATTAGGCTACCACCCCAATCCTAACTCTAGGTGGGTCTACCAAGCCCAACCTAGTCCATATACTCGAACCGACTATATTAAAACCAAGTAAAACATTTAACCACTCACCTAAGCTTCCAAGCTCAAGACCAAGCAAGCAACAACCTTCAACTTCCCGGATTCACTTCCGATGCTTTACCGATGCCCAAACTTGATTCTAATCAATCCCAAACACAAACAAAACATCCACAATCAATATCTTGTCATCGAAACTAACCCGGAACACAATTCAAACATTAAGCTCAACATTTCAAGCCAAGAACCCTCTCAAACTCCCCATTTTCGTGCAGCCACAAAACCCAGCAAATAACTCCCAATTCCAATATCCAAATTGCCATCTAATACACTCAAAACAACCTTCAAACATCACTTAAACATCAGCCCCCAAGATTTCACCCAAAACAGCCCCAAAAGACACTTTAAAACCCTCCAAAAACCCCAAGTTTACCCAAATCCGAAAATTGGTCGAAATCATTTGAAATTCACATATGTAGTATCATTTGGCTCCTATATTCCATAACTAACCATAACAAATCAAAAAGCTTCATTTCTCAACATAAAAATCTCGTTTTTAATCAAAATATTCAAAACCTCCATTTTCTCAAAACTTCATGAAAACGAAAATGAATGGTACTTTTATGAAGGGGAAGATGAGGGGAAGTCAAAAATACTATTACCTTTCAAAACGGAGTTGAAACAAAGAAGGGAGGTGATGGAACAGTGTTCTTCAATGGTGAGGAGAGTATGTCGTGAGTTTGAGGAGAGAGGGAGAAGATGAGTGAAATTTTTGAGTTTTTATTTGTTTTGTTTTAGTTTAAAAGCCCAATGACCCTTTTGCCCTTAATGAAATGAAATATTCACAAGGACATATAATCCATGGCTATTTGGGGTTTAATTCCAAATCATAGTCTATCATCAAATTAAATAAATTTGAAAACCAAACCCGAACCATTATTTAAATCATAAAACCGAACCCAAAATATTATTAAAATATTATTTTCACCTAACCCCTAAACCCGGGTGTTACAAAACGTTTCATATATATACAATAAGATAAAGTTAATTGAACCTTGTCACCTAAGCCTAACAACCTAACTAATTTTGCCACCTAAGCCTAACCACTCAACTAATCTTGCCAACTAGGATTCAATATCCTATTAGCCTTCTCAAGGTGGAGCATACAAATTTTATATGCCCAGCTTGGAGATGGAACTTAAGAAAACATTTGTAGGAAGTGCTTTGGTGAAACAATCTGCTAACTGGTTGGGACTGGAAACTGAAAGTAATGTGATAAGCTTGCTGTGAATCTTTTCCCGTATGAGATGGCAATCAACTCGATATGTTTTGAACGCTCATGATGAACATGATTTTTCGCAAGTTCGATGGTAGAAAGGTTATCACAATATAGATTGGATGTAGAAAAAGAAATATGTAAATCATGTAGAAGATAAGTGAGCCACTGAATTTCACAAGTAACAGAGGCTATTGCCCTGTAATCGGCTTCACTGGATGATCTAGAAACAGTTTGTTGTTTCTTAGATTTTCAAGAGATTAAAGAGTGTCCAAGGAAGATAAAAAACCCAATCGTAGAGCATCTGAAATCTGGACATGAAGCCCAATCCGAATCTGAAAAAGTATGAAGGTTTAAATCACTAGAAGCAGGGAAAAACTTCCCTTGACCAGGGGTACCTTTTAAATAACGAAGAACCCTATGAGCAGCCATCAAATGCAAAGAAGTAGGAGTTGAAATAAATTGAGAAAGTTGTTGTACCGCGAATGAAATATCATGCCTAGTGTTTGTGAGATAAAGTAATATGTCAATAAGTCTTCTAAAAGAAAAAAAAAACATCAGATAAGGGTTCTCCCTCAGCCTTGGAAAGCCTAGTAGTTGTGACAATAGGTGTAGAAGCAGGTTTAGATCCTAAAAAACCAGTATCTTTGAGTAAATCAAGCGTATACTTCCTTTGACTAAGATTAATACCTTTATCAAACCTAGCAATTTCAAGTCCTAGAAAATATTTCAAGTTGCCAAGGTCCTTAATTTTGAAGGTATCGTGAAGAAAAGACTTTATGGAAGTAATAGCAGACATACTAGGACTAGCTACTATTATATCATTAACATAAACAACTAATGTGATAAAATGTATACCATAACCTTTAACAAACAAAGAAGAATCAACTCTTTTAAAACTTTGCAATATAAGGGCAGAAGTTAAACGCTCATTCCACTGTCTACTTGCTTGTTTTAAGCCATAGAAATTTTTATTTAGTTTACAAACTAATCCCTAAGTCTGACTTTGAAAATCAGGAGGAAGATCCATGAATACTTCCTCATCTAAATTTCCATGAAGAAAGACATTATTTACAACTAATTGATGTAAAAACCAGCCCTTAGCAGCAGCAACAACAAGTAACATTTTAACAGTAGTTATTTTGTTGACAGGACTAAAAATATGAAGAAAATCTATACCAATATGTTGTGTTTACCCTTTTGCAATTAATCTTGCCTTATAACGTTCTAAAGAGCCATCAGATTTTAATTTAGTCTTAAAGACTCATTTACAACCTACAATTGTTTTACCTTTAGGAAGAGGGACTAATTCCCAAGTATTATTCCTCTCTAAGGCAGCTATTTCTTCATTCATAGAATCTTTCTAACAAGAATGTAAAACAACCTCTTTATAATTTTTAGGTTTAGGTAAAATTTCTACAGCATTGACATAAGATTGATAGGTAGGAGAAAGATTATAGAAAGACATCACCTGAGAAATGCTATGTGGGGTGGCTTTGGAACCATGAAGATTAACTTGATAATCTTTGAACTTCTGAGGTAGTTGGTTACTTCTGGAAGGTCTACCTGGAACCACTGTGACATTCAAATCTTGTGTTGAAAGCTGAAGATCGTCACAACTTTGCAAATCTGGCTTTGTGGAGGGCTCCAAAGAAGGTATTACAGAAGCATGAATATTACTCTTATCCACAGTATTAATAGTATCAGACACAAATTCTGTGTCAGAAATGTTTTCTACAAAAACTTTGTTATCTTTATTATAAGTATCATCTAGGACAATAGAACCATCATGTGTAGGAAAAATAAGATTATTTGAATTTTTAGAAGCATTATTCCGAAAAGGATAAATGGTTTCTGAAAAATAACAATACGAGACACAAAAACATTTCTAGTTTCAAGATCATACAACCTGAATCCTTTAATATTTTTAAGAAATCCTAGAAAGACATATCTTTTAGCCCTAGGATCCATTTTAGTAGGAGGTTTAGGTAACACAGAAGCATAGACTAAGCAACCAAAAACCTTTAAAGTATCAAGCTTAGGTACTTTTTGAAATAAAATTTCATATAGAGTTTTGTTTTCTAAAACAAGAGTGGGAGTAACATTTATCAGAAAAGTAGCATGGAGGATGCAGTCAATCCAGAAATGTAAAGGCAAAGAAGAGTTAATTCTTAATGATCTAGCAACAGATAACATGCGTTGATGTTTTCTTTCTACCAAGCTGTTCTGTTGAGGGGTATAGATGCATGAATTTTGATGGATAATGCCTTTGGATCTATAAAATTCAGTCATATCAAATTCTTTTGCATTATCACTGCATATACACTTAACATTTCTAGAGAACTGAGTTTGACCATTTGACAAAAATCAGTGATTAATTGCCTAACTTCAGACTTGGCATACATAGGGAAAATCCAAACAAACCGACTCTTATCATCTACAACAGTTAAAAAATACAAATGACCATAGATGCTCTTAACTGGAAAAGGGCCCCAAACATCTATATGAATCAAATCAAAGTTATATTCAGACTTAGAAATGCTTACAGGAAAAGAAAGCCTCTTTTGCTTTGCCATATGGCATACATCACAATCAAAACAGTTCAAAGGAACACTAGGTATTTGATCATTCAAAATAATAAAAAAATTCATCCTCTGTTTAGAAGGATGTCCTAACCTTAGATGCCAAAGCTGAAACATACTAAATTTTGCAAAATCAGACTCACAACTTGCATAATTAAAAAATTCAATAGAATTATACTCACTAATTGCAGAATTACAAACATTAGCAGGTGCAAATGAAACTTCAAGATGATAATAAGCCATTGAAATCTCTAGCTATACCAATCGTTTTCTTCATCTTTGCGTTCTGTATGTAACAAGAACCATATGAAAAAAGAACAGAAATATTAGTATTAGAAGTTAATTGTGAAACAGAAATTAAATTAAAGTCAAAAAGAGGTATATGAAGAACATTCAAAAGAATGAGACCTGAATTGATCTTAACATTACCTATATGAGTTACTTTAACAAGATGTTCATTAGGTAATTTAACAACTTTATTATGAACAACTCTAAAATCAAAAAAATAGTCTAAAGAATTTACTATGTGGTATGTTGCTCCAGAGTCGATAATCCAAGAAACAACAAAACAAGAATTGAAAGAACAAGTCAAGATTATACCTGCATCTTCAGTATGATGAGGAACATCAAAGGCAGAGGTAAGCATATTCACTCTAGAGGAATTAGCAGAAGACTGAGAAGTAGCATTTCGTTCTTGCAACATGCTCAAGATGTCATTGTACTGTTCTTTAGAAAAACTAACAGTCTGACTAGTAGTCTTAGGCAAAGAACTAAATATATAATCATCATCAATAGGCAAAGAACCAGACTGGACAACAAGATTAAACCTACTAATCTGACTTTTGGTTTTATACCCAGGTGAAAACTCATGTTTTCTGTAACAACGATCAACAGAATGTCCCATAAGACCACAAAAAATACAAACAAGCTTCTTATTCACATTGTTATTATAGAACCTCTTTTGTGGCTTATTTGAATCCCCTGACTTCCCATTAAACCTATCCACTAGAAGAATATTGGAGTCATGCGAAATAGCATACACAACAATTCGTTCATGTTGAATAACGATAGCAAAAATTTAATTTATAGATGGGAAATGTTTTGTCATCAAAATTTGAGACTTAGGAACATAAAACTGTTCATTTAGACCTTTAAGAAACCTTAAGGCAAAATCCTAGTTTCTATACTTCTGAGCAGAACAAAGACAAGACGATAGGGGTTGAAGATTAGAAATTTCATCCCAAAGGGTTTTTAACTGGGTATGATAACTCGTAATAGAAAAGTTACCTTGTTGAAGGCTGTAAAATTCATGCATCAAATTCGATAACCGAACCAAATCTCTTTGGTTGAAACGATCGTAAAAATCGACCCAGAGTTCATAGGCAGTGTCGATCCATATCACACTTTGCACGATGTCAGGGTGAATTGCCCTCTGAAGCCAAGAAAGTACCAAATTGTTGCACTTTACCCAAGCCTGGAATTTAGGGTTTTCTTCACGGATCTCCTTGATTGTGCCGTCAACGAAGGAGAACTTGTTCTTTGAAATCAAAGCCATCTTCATCGATCGAGACCACGCATGATAATTTGAACCAGTAAGCAGTGAAGACATGAGAACCAACGCCGAATTCTCGTTCGGGTGGATGTAGAACTCGTCGGAGGGATCCTCCGGCTTGAAAACGCGGTCAGAATCAGATGAACGAGTCGCGGATGAATCTACTGATACCATGTTGAATAAAGCTTTCCTTGATTAAAGCTTTCTTGAAGATGATAAAGAAATGGTTGAGAAGAGGAATCGATTTAGAATGGTCGTGGAATATTTGGGAAGTAAACAGAGTTAAAAGAGTAAAGTGATTTTATTACTTTCTTTAATTAACAATTACACCACAAACGTTTCATATATATACAATAAGATAAAGTTAATTGAACCTTGCCACCTAAGCCTAACAACCTAACTAATCTTGCCACCTAAGCCTAACCACTCAACTAATCTTGCCAACTAGGATTCAATATCCTATTAATTTCGTGTTAGTTTAGATGATCATAAATCATAATACACTATAGGCAAAATTATCTTTTTCTCTCTCCAACTTTACCATTTCAATTATTTTAGTCCTTAAAGTTTTATTGCATTTGTTTTGATCTCGAACTTTTAATTTACTTCATTTTGTCAAATTGACCAAAAAATGACGAATAAGTAATGAACTTTTAGCTGACATGAACTATTTTGTTATTATTGAAATGATGACACAAGCTTTTCTTTTGTCCTTTTCCGCTACATAATTAGAAGATAAAAATTTATAAAATTGTTGATGTTAATATTTCAATGAGGATAAAATAGTAAAAAAAAAAACTGTTCTGTCACATTTGTTTAAATCGATAAAAATAAAATTAAATTCAAGTGCCAAAAAAATATTTAAGGACTAAAATAGCTAAACTAGTAAAATTGTGAGACCTAAAAAATCATTTTACCTGCATTTACCGCATTTTTCAATAATTTAAGTGGTAATAATTTCATATTTCATTCACTCATAATTAAGTATTTTTATTTTTATTTTTAATAGTTTTAAAGTAAATATAATGTAATATATATATATATTTTTTTTCAACACTTTGATAATACACATATCTTACAATAAACTGTTTGAGTTCAAAACTCAACAAGTGTTTTAGTGGAAAAACGGATGACGCTCATCTTAGGAGACACAAGTTCAAATTATTTTGTCTACAAAGTGTATGTGTCTTGTCAAAAGGTTAAGAATATCTATGAATATATTACTACCTTGTAATCACCTTTAAACCATTAAAAAAAACTGTTTGAATCCAGATCTGAAACCACGAGTTCTATTTTTTTTTTCATATCACATAACACAACAAATTACTGCACTATGGTTCCTTTAGCTTTGGGGCAGACTAATTCTACAACCTGAGAGCTGCCAAATTACCTCAGTAAACACTCGTTAACTAATTACTTTATATATATATAATTACTTGATACACTGCGGTGAAAATTAAAAGTTTCTACAAACGTCTTAGTTTTATAGTTTAGAGACTTAGTTTAGGGTGTATGGTTTTATGGGTTTAGGGGCATATGTTTTGAATTTAGGGATGACATTTAAAATTTACAATTTAGAGTTTATAGATTAAAACCTAAATCCTCGCCATATTACACTAAAAACTAAACCCTAACCTTTAAACCTTAAATTCTAACTATAAAACTTAAATTCTAACCATTATCCCTAAATTCTAAATCCCTACTCATAAAACTCTAAACCCTAAACTAAGTCTATAAACCCTAAAACTAAGACGCTTGTGAAAACTTTTAGTTTTCCACCGCCAGTGTATAAGATAATAATCCTATATATTTATACATTTGCAATGCAAACAAAAAATGCGTTACTTAGAAGGATTATTATCCTATACACTGACGGTAGAAATTAAAAGTTTCTATAAGTGCCTTATTTTTTGGGTTTAGGGGCTTAGTTTAGGGTGTAGGGTTTATGAGTTTAGGGATAAGGATTTAGAATTTAAGGACAATGATTAGAAATCAGAGTTTATGGTTAGAATTTAAGGTTTAAAAGTTAAAATTTAGTTTTTAGGGTAATATGATGAGGATTTAGGTTTTAATCTATAAACCTTAAATTATAACCCTAAACTATAAATTTCAACCATTATTCCTAAATTCAAAACCCATACACCTAAACCCCTAAACCATACATCCTAAACTAAATCTCTAAATCTCTAAATCATAAAATTAAGACATCTGTGAAAACTTTTAATTCTATCGCCAGTGTATTAAATAATTACCGTATTTAGAAATGAAATGTTTTCTATAGTATATATTGGAGTCATTTCTTGTTCTATTTCTGCTTTCCTTTTAAAGTTGAACTAGATGAACTTTTTTCTTCTTCTTATTTTTAATTTAATTTCGTTATTTCGAAAAAAGAAGAAATTGTGTTTTATTTGTGGTAAACGTGTATTTGGTGGTTGAGGTGGAGCATGCATGAATCTGAACCGATTTCCCACCACAACAATCAGGTAAAACAAGCATGTGACACGCGGAGTTACTAAACAGATACTTGAAGGAAGTAGCATAAAGGATGCATGATTCCACGGTGTACGATATAAGAGCTCATGAGCGTGTTTGGGTGCGACGTGTGTCGTAAATGCGGTTAAATGTGAGCCACGTGATCTGCTGGTTTGTTGTTGGTTCTTACTACAATCTTGGGTTGACTCGACTCTTTTAGCCGAGTTGTAAACCGAGTAAGTTGCTTTTCGAAACAAACCGTCCATTCATTTTAGGGGAAAAAATGTTAAATGGTGCATGACCATTGTAAGTACCAAACTTTAGTTGGGCTAACTGCATAACTCGAGTTCAGTCCAATGAGCTTAATAAGATAAAAAAAATTAAAATATTAGAAATAATAAAAACTCCTCGAAAATAAGTGAAAATTCAAAATAATACAAAAAATGAAAAGAACCTTAAATCTTTCAAGTATTTTTCTGTCGTTGTCAAAAAACCTATTGCCAAGAGGACTCTGAGTCACCTCCGTTTCTTGCGCTCCAAAATGAAATCCGAGCTTATCTAAATTATTTCTGAGATTTTTGGTGGTGAGAAGGCTTAAAAAACCCTAATTTCGGCCTATAAATACCAGCTTTGAAAACCTTAGAGAACACAAGGATTAAGGAGAAAAACCAGAGCAAAAAAAGGCTAGTAAAAATTTTTTAGCAAGGCTGAGAAAGTGGAGATAAGGGAATCAAGTTCTTAACGAGATTCACGGTGGTCAGAGTATTATTGGCAAGATCGCAACAGTGGAAGAGCCCACAACACTGTTAGATTCAACATCTCCTGAAAGCAGCCCGATCCAACGGCAGATTCAAGTGTTTGAGAAAGGTACCAATTTTGGGCGTTGTGGGGTGCTATAACCTTCTCCACACGTAACCAACTCCCGAGCCTAACTTGACTCCGGTTCAGACACATACTAATTCTACATATTTTCGGTCATACCCAACCCAAAACGATCGATAACGACTCCAAACAATGACGAACCTATGAAGGCCCAACCAATTTTGGCCCAGACAAAAACGACGTCAACAGCTTGGCGACTCCGCTGAGGACAATTCAAGAGAGTCAGACCACACAAAAGGGGTACATGTCGTGTTGTATCATTCCATGAGCTTTCTACCCGAGCTCGGTCCCGTTTAAGTGGGGGCAAAATGCTGTTCCTTCGTGAGGTTAACCTCCATATAGGATAGTAGTCACCTCCAGGATGCATATGATCTATGACTTCGTGAGGGTAACCTCCGTATGGTCATAGGGAAGTGCATCCCTTCAAGTTGAACTTGGTCCTAAGAACCTATAATGGGGGAGGACCAGAGACCTTACTAGCCTTAGCAGACATCAGTGAGGACAATTTGGGTACCCTGTCTAGAGCCGTAACCCCATATAACAAATTGTAGAAACCCACCCCTATTAGAGCCATGCTGAACTCAAACCTTATTGTGTTACCTATTGATATATGAGCATGTGTTTTGTTTTGTTTTTCTTTCCTGCTCTTTATATTATGTTTTTTGTAGTATCTGATTATTTATTATATTTATGTGACACTAACCAAATTTTTTTGTGTTGCTTATTGTTTTATGTACATATGCATCATCATCATAGAGAGATGTTAGTTATTTAATTGATTTGATAGAAAAATCTTCGATATGACCAAAAGAGTGCAGTGCTTATCAGAGAAAAATGATGATGTTCGAAAATGGTCAGAAAACACCCAAAGAAGAAGAGGCGATAACATATTAGCAAGACTAGATAAACAGTTCTCAGGTTATATTCACCTTCAGCTCAAGCAGAATAACACTCGGGAATTAGTAGAGATATGGGACCAGTGGAGATCTGATAAGAGGCAGATGTTGTACGATACGTATGGAGACATAGCCTACTTGCTGCGGGTACACGTAGATAAGGGACTAATACGGGCTATGGCGCAATTCTGGAACCCTTTATACAACAGCTTCATGTTCAATGGGGAAGACATGACCCCAATGATAGAAGAGTATGCTACATTCCTTCATTTAAGGAAGGTGCATGAGTTCGAAATTTAAGTAAATGGGGCTCAGCCTAAAACGTACAAAGAGAAGCTTGTGACCTTGAACGAGACTAGCATGCTGTGGGTTGAAGCTCAGTTTCAGGGCAAAGGAGGAAGCAAAGCTATTGCCTGGGATAGACTTCGGGGGTTGATCCATTCTCATCCTGATCCAAGAAAGCAAGTCGACATCTTTGCCTTAGGGATTTATGGCTTGATCATTTTTCCTAAAGTAGCCGAATATATTGAAGAATCAATGATAAATTTATTTGTGGAGCTCGAGTCAGGCATTAATCCAGCTCCGTCTATCTTGGCGGAAACCTTTTGATCCCTCAATGTCCTAAAAAAGCATGAAGGTGTGTATTTTCTAGGATGTGCGCAACTCCTCACTATATAGATGCAAAGTCACGTGGGGGCAAAGGGGAAGTCGACTATCCACGTGCATACTGTAACCCTCTTGACCCGGCCTAGCCACCAGACCACATCAAATGGGTTACACGGGGAAAACTAAAGAGAAACTCGTTAAGGCTTCACTTCGATTAGCAACCCTAATTTTTAATATAATCTTGTCTAAAAGCCATTTTGTAACCTATGTGAACATACACACAACAGAAGGTAGAAATACGAACATGAACCAAGAATTACAGACATTAGAGGTTAATTTTTAACAATTTTACTACAGGTCGTATCGATGCCCAAAGGCTGGTATCGATACGCCTTCTACAATCAAATACCCAAAGTCAACTTTAATAGACCGTATCGATACCCTTCTAGGCTGGTATCGATACACCCTCGATGGTCAAGCTCCCAAAGTCAACACCATGGACCGTATCGATACACTTAAGGCCCGTACCGATACCCAATTTCTCGCCAAAATCTCAGATTTCCAGTGACCAAAATAGGTATCGGCACGCCGCCGCGTATCGGTACGATTGGCTTAAAACAGGGGACCGTATGGATATTGCCCTCGAGTGTATCGATACCCCATGCCCAGAAAATAGAATTCTGCAGATTTAAAACATAAGGATTCCATCACAAAACACACTGAGAAACATTCATTCATCTCATAAACACACATACAACTTAAGACCATGAATACTCATTAAAACAAGATAGACATTCCACATGGCAAGATTCAACACGACAAGATTCATAAACCAAGATTCATAAAGAAAACCACTCATACTTAACATTCACAAAAAGGGTCAAAAGCCAAACCAAGGCATGTTTCAACATGTTAAGAGGCATTACAAGCCATACATAACCAAGCAAACTTGTCTAAAGCAAAGAGACATATCAACAACCCCTTAAACCAAAAGGTCCTATCCCATTGCTTAATACTATTTATTGAAGTCTAAGAACCATACTTGAGCAAACCAACCCCTTGGATTTTCCCTTGTTCCCTGAGCTGCTCCGAAAGTCTAATGATCTGCATTGTTGGAAAAAGGAGCGTAAGCATTTAAGCTTAGTGAGCGGTACTCAAACAGTAGCTACAACAATGAAGTTTTAAAACCATAGTTTGCTTGAAACCAAAAACCATTTCCAAAGCATTTCCCTCAGGCTTGAACACATAACAAACATGCATTTAACATCTCGTGCATTTACCGAATGCATCCACAAGCCACAAGCTTACCTCATGCTCATTCTCATCATACATACAACGTAACCAACTACATGCATAAGCATAAATGGAAATGAACGATAAAACATGCTCAACATGAGAATTTAGAGCACCATGGGTATATTGACATTTAACACTTTTACTTGGATATGCAGATAGTTCTCAAAACCACTAGACACTTCTGGTGGAATCTCACATCACCGTACTCACTCGTCTAGTAAAACATAGCTTCCGGTGGAATCTCACATCACCGTACTCCTCCTTAGTGGAATCTAGCATCACTAAGGCCACGCGAGAATTTTACCTCGAGTGCACTCTCATCCTATTGGTCGACCGACTATATCCGGTAATAAGATTTCACATTGTCAATAACCCACCAAACCAACACTTACCTCGTGTTCTCATGGTCACAACCATAACCAACATGGGATAAATTAAAGCAATCATATGCATAAAACAAGGATATTTATGGCAAACATGCACTATGGAAATCATTCATAACACATAGTAGAATTTATCGAAAACAAAGACTAAAATGCTTAAAACTTACTCTTGAGCTTAGATTGGCTTATCAAGCTCAATCTAAACCCCCAAAATATATCCTTAACTAACTTAAGGCTTAGAAAACATTTCCACTCACCAGCCAACACACCAACGCTAGCCGAAACATCGATTCAAGTCACCGAACTACCTGGTCTCACGTTTGAAGTGCCCAATTTAGTTTACTCTGCTTTTAGGCAACCCAAAACAGAACATTAGGATGCTAATATACTTATAAACCAACAGCAACTCGGAATCCAACTTCTTGCAACAAAAACACATTGATTTAAACCCAAATTTCACCCAAAACCTCACCAATTTTGTTCTAACTAAACCCATCGATTTGAAACATCAAAACACATTAAATATCATTTAAAAAATCTCCCAAAAACTAATGAACCAACAACCATGAAATCAACCCAAAGCTAAGCCAAAACACCATATTTTCAACTCAAAAATCCTATTTTTGACCAATTTCGGGTTTCCCATTATTAAGCCAATATTCCGACATGTCTAACCATTCAAAACTTAGCTTAAAACACGTGTAAAACCATGGATAATAAAACCCATGAAAATCAAGTGAAAATACCCATTTTCCAACCCAAAACCAAAATGAAATGTAATGGGTTTAAAAAGGAAGATTTCATTGATGACAAGTCAAATAAGTAAAAACCAAAGTAAATGAGAAGTTACCTTGCAATCCTTGATGAAAGGAAATGATTTGGATTGAAGGGAGGAAAACCAACGTGAAAAACCCTTTGTTCAGAATGAAGATGATAACATTTTGTGAAAATGGCTTTTTGATTCAAAATACCCATTTTAATTTCATTTGGAAAAATTCCTCTTTTTCCATTCAAAAACTTCCTTTTGCCCAAATATACTTTAAAAACCATTTTACTAGAAAAGGGGTCCTCGAAATTAGACCTAACCAACCAACTAACCCGAACTGAACTTGAACCGGATCCGATTATCTTCTGGACCCTAAAATCTGGGTGTTACAACTCTCCCCACTTAAAGAATTCCGTCCTCGAAATTTACCTGACGAAAAGAGATACGAAAACTGCTTCTTCATGTCATCTTTCCTCTCCCAAGTGGCTTCTTCCACTCCCCGATGTCGCCACTTTACCTTGACCAACTCAATGGTCCTACCACGTAACACTTTGCAATTTGAAGCCAAAACCTCAACTGGTTCTTTATCGAAGGTCAAATCTGGATTCAATTCTATCTCTTCGACTGGCATAACATGTGACGGATCTGATCTATACCTCCGAAGCATTGAAATATGAAACACATCGTGAATCTTTTCTAACTCGGTCGACAATCTCATCCTATAAGCAACGAGACCAACTCGCTCAACTATCTCATACGGACTAATGAATCTCGGACTCAACTTACCCTTCCTACCAAATCTCATCATCTTCTTCTAAGGTGAGACTTTCAAGAACACTTTGTCACCCACGACATACTCTATCTCTCTTCTTTTCAAATTGGCATAAGACTTCTGTCGATCCGAAGCTGCCTTCAAACGATCGCATATCAACTACACTTTCTCGGTAGTACCCTTAAGCATATCAGACAAGGATACCAACTTCTGTTTCGCTTCGGCCCAACAAACAGGTGTTCTACATTTTCTACGATACAAAGCTTCATAAGGTGCCATCTGAATACTCGCTTGATAATTGTTATTGTACGCAAACTCTACTAACGGTAGATGCTTCTCCCACGAATCCTGAAATTCAATAATGCAACATCTTAGCATGTCTTCCAACAATTGTATGACTCTCTCCGTCTGACCATCGATCTAAGGATGATAATAAGTGCTGAAATTTAATCGAGTTCCCAAAGCACTATGCAAACTCTCCCAAAATCTAGCTGTGAATCTCGGATCTCTGTCTAACACTATAGACTTTGGTACACCATGCAATCTCACAATCTCACTGATATACAAATCGGCCAACTTAACTAAGGTATAAGTAGTGTGAACAACCAAGAAGTGTGCACATTTTGTAAAACGGTCAACGATCACCCAAACCGAATTCTTCTTAGAAGGTGTTAATGGCAAACCTGATACGAAATCCATGGTAATTCTCTCCCACTTCCACTCGGGAATTCTCAACGATTGCAACAAACCTGAAGGAAACTGATGTTCGGCCTTAACTCGCTGACAAACCATATATTTACTCACAAACTCGGCCACGCCTTTCTTCAAACCAACCCAGAAGTGCTCATCTTTTAAATCGCGATACATCTATATACTTCCCGGATGCATAGAAACCGGACTACTATAAGCTTCAGTTAGAATGGTGCGTCTCAAATCGACACAACTACGTTACCTTTGAAACATAAAACCCCGTCATCACTATAACTATAATCCGATGGTCTACCTTCTGCTATATCTTTACATGAGGTGCCAAAGTCCCATCTTGCAACTGTTTCTCTCTAATCAACTGAATCAACGAAGGTCTAACTTGAAATTCGGCCACCAAACCACCATTTTGAGACAAACTTAGCCTAGCAAACATAGCTCGTAACTCGACTGCCACTTTCCTACTCAAAGCATCAACCACTACATTGGCTTTACCCGAATGGTACTCAATCGTGAGATCATAGTCCTTAAGTAATTCTAGCCATCTACGCTGTCTAAGGTTCAATTCCTTCTGTGTCATCAAATACTTCAAGCTCTTGTGATCGATGTACACTGTGCATTTCTTGTCGTAAAGTCAATGTCTTCAAACTTTCAAAGCAAAAACCACTGGAACCAATTCTATGTCGTGTGTAGGGTAATTACGCTTACGAGTCTTCAACTGTCTAGATACATAGGCCACTACTCTTCCCTCTTGCATAAGCACACAACCTAAGCCAACATACATTGCATCACTGTAGATTACGAACTCTTTCCCTGGCACGGGCTGAATCCAAATAGGAGCTTTTGTCAAGGCTTCTTTCAATTTCTCAAATGCTTGTTGTCTTGCATCAGTCCACTCAAACTGAACATCCTTATGTAGAAATTTAGTCAAAAGAGCTACAACCTTTGAGAAACCCTCAACAAAACGTCTATATTAATCGACCAAGCCTAAGAAACTACGAATTTCAACCATAGACTTCGGTTGCTTCCAATTCACAACTGCCTCAACTTTCTTAGGATCTACTCGGATTCCCTCAGCTGATACAATATGACCTAGGAAGACTACTTCCCTGATCCAAAACTCACATTTGCTCAACTGGGCATACACTTGGTTGTCTAACAAATTCTGCAATACCAAACGTAAATGCTGATCATGGTCCTCCTCGGTACGAGAGTACACTTAGATATCATCAATGAATACTACCACAAATTGATCCAAGTACTCATGAAACACCCTATTCATCATATCCATAAAAGCTTCTGGTGCATTCGTCAAACCAAAGGGAATCACTAAGAATTCATAATGTCCATAACGAGTGCGGAAAGGTGTCTTCGGTACATCTTGATCTCTTACCTTCAACTGATAATAACCAGATCTCAAATCTATTCTTGAAAATACTGAAGCTCCTCTCAACTGATCAAACAAGTTGTCAATCCTCGGTAAAGGATATTTGTTCTTCACTGTCAACTTATTCAGCTGTCGGTAATCGATACACATCCTCAAACTGCCATCCTTCTTTTTCACAAACAACACTGGCGCACCTCAAGGTGAAATACTCGGATGAATGAACCCTCAGTCTATCAGTTCCTGAAGCTGTGTCTTCAACTCATTCATTTCTTTAGGAGCCACTCAATATGTAGCAATCGATACTAAAGCAGAATCAATATAAGTCTTTATAGCAAGCTCCACCTCTCTATCAGGAAGCAAACCAAGAAATTCTTCCGAAAATACATCGAGAAATTCACAAACAGTTCTAATGTCTTGCGGTCGTGCCTCACTCATATTTTGGATAAAAACATCGGGAAATACATAGGCCAAGTATGTCTGGCAACCAACATCCATTAACTTCTGAGCCTCTAAAGTTGAAACAACATTGTATAAGAACTTAACGTTCTCGCCCACTACTACTACCTCATAATCATCTGAAAGCCTCAAGACACACGCTTTGTCTCAAAATCTACCCTAGCCCTATGTTCCACAAGCCAATCCATGCCCAAAATTGCATCAAAACCATAAAACGACAATTCCATCATATCCACGGGAAAAACATGACCCTTAACCATCAAAGGACATCTTCTGTACATCTTTCTAACTACAACTGTTTCACCAAAAAAACTCATGACACTCATACCCACATCTAATATCTCAACCAGAATATCTAACAGCTTCGCATGCTCACTCAATATATATGAATGTGTAGAGCCGGAATCAATCAAAGAAAGCAAAGTAAAAGACTGTAACGAGAAATTACCTGCAATCACGTTTGTGTCATTCCTGCTCTCACGATGCGCATACACTCTAGCCGGTCCACCTCTCTCGGGCCGAACTGCCACAACACAAGCCACATTCTTATGACCATCATTCCTAGGCTGAAAGTTTCCTCGACTGCGCCCACGGCCTCCCATATGCTCGACAGCTCGTGCAGGAGCCTGTCCATCCCTAGCCGGATGTAGACAATCACGCTTCAAGTGCGCTCGAGACCCGTAGTTCTGACATGAGCCATAAGTGCCCCAACATTCTCCGAAATGACGTCTACCACACTTGGTACACTCAGGAGTACGATTTTCAGCCCCTTGGCCGTGATAGCCTTGCCCCAGATTACCACCTCCACACCTATGATCATGATGGGGTCTCCTATCCCTGTGCCTCTTGGCACAGTCTTTATCCCACTCGGCAGTCCTTTTCCCTGAACTAGATCCACCTCTACGATCAGCAAGTCCCAAAGACTGTTCAATGTCCTTGGCCTTAGCGACCAATACATCAAAATCCATATAGTCAGAAGCCAACATGTAGGTCTTCACCTCCTGGTTCAAACCATATCGAAAACGCTCACATCGTTCCCTCTCAGTAGGAACCAACTCAGAAGCGTACTGACTAAGATGTACGAACTATACTGTAACACCCCTCACCCGGTTACGAGCGAGCGATGTTACTATTCGGATGATAGACAGATTCATACATGTCAACTCATCAAACTTACAATTATAAGAGATTCAATTCATATCAAGCTTGATTAACTTCAAACATAGTTCATTCATATCATCATATCCATATTTATATAAACATTTATTAAGTCATTACGTAATATAACATGTCTTAGTTTTATACAAACCACACTTAAGAATTACATGATTCATAATGCATGACAAACTAATTTAGACTATGCCACCAACTAGGAGTCTAAGCAAGATTATATCATACTTGTTCTTGGCTTGCGAAGCTCTCGAATCAGAACGGATGACTTTCGGATATCAAAGAACCTGTTGTTTTGGAAGAAGGAAACAAAGAGAGTGATAAGTACACATAATGTACTTAGTGAGGCAGCCCTAACTTTACTAGTTTCAATCTTTTAAAGTCTTATTCAATCTTTGAGGTTACTTAGCTAGGCTTAGCACACATTGAAATACCTAGCTAGTTCCATCAAAAACCAAGTTAACTTAGCTAGTCTCAAATACTAACCAATAGGGCAGCAAACTTTTACAATTCAAGCTAACATGGACAACAAACAACATGTAATCTCATTGTCATCTTGGAAGCAACATTTCATAGTTTCACATCACAACATAGTTCATTTCGAATCTCAACCAAGTACACATATTCATTTCATATCATAAGGGCTAATACCCAATTTGTTCATTTAAACATATATCATTGTTCTAATAAATGTTTTGCCTTGGATGATTAATGAAATAGGTAATCAAGTCTTCATGTAACATGTAACATTAGATACTCAAAGTATCCATTTCTCATTTCAACATATAACAGGGGATGCATAGGCATCAATGGTGACTTACCACCATTCAATTATCAAGGTGACTAACCACCTTATCAGGTTTATAGGTGACTAACCACCATCCTGTAACAAAGATCAGGGGAGCTCAACGACTCTAAGGCATGCCCTTCTACCTATAGACACTAATCAAACCAAGGACTTTACTTATCTTTCTTTATTAACAAGATCATTCACTTGCCAATCATTCATAATTTCAGAGGCATTTAACCATTTCAATAAGCATATACATATAATCAATCAAGCATCATGGTAACATAAAATTCCAGCAAGCATATGAGATCATTTTCATTTTATGATCATCAAAAACCAGTAGCAAAGCTTATCATTTAGTCACATATCACATAGCTCAAGCAATCAACACATCATAGCAACTAATCATATTTATACTAAGCATGTTTATCTAACAAGCAATATACACTTAGATCAATATTTTTGCCTTTAATCCTTCTTCCTTATCATTTTAAATTTTACCAATCATTATTAAATTCATTTCATGCTTTCTTCATGTTATCTAAAAAAATAACAAGGTTAGGATACTAATCCCAACACTTTAAACAAAACTACACTCACAATACTCCAAGCTAGTATGTCTCCTTAATGGTGATGCCTCTCCCTTTCTTCTTGGTTTGATCACCCCTTGATTCCTCTAATATCTCTTCACCAATATGCTCTTGATACATAAAATATCATATACAATACCCATTAGTAATTAATTCAAACATATAAATTCATTTACTTAAACATAATCACTTAGAAAAGTGAATCTGCCCCCTAAACTGGCAGTTTGAGTAACCTCTACTAAACTGGTCATATCTTTTTACTCACAACTCCAAATAAGGAGTTCTTTACCATTCTGGAAAGATTATAAACACACCTTTACAACCATGTATGGAACATAATTTTATCATTTCTCTATCAATACAGTTTATTACTTGAACATAGGGTATCTTTAGAAAACTAATCTGCCTATTTGTGACTTTAGTGTATTTATAACCTATGTTTCACTACACCATAAATCTTGAGATTTTAACCATATTTACCTTCACATATTAACATGATAATTATGTTCCAGAAACCATGAAAACAGAGCATATAAGTCCTCAACTTATCAATTCTTACAAACTAGTCCATTTTGATATTCTATGTGTTCTAATGATATTTAAACTATCAATTGATATATAATTCAAACTAAATTATTTATTTTTCAATCCTACAATACCTCCCCTGTTTCTAATAAATTTTCCAGAATTTATTGGCATCAATTAAACCCCTAAACATTTCGAATTTTACAATTTAGTCCAGCAGATTCTAAATCCATTCAGTTTCAGTCCCGTCAACTTCTAACAACAATTCAGAGACTTATACTTAACATTTTTGAGCAAATCATACCTCTATTCCATGTAAAATTTTGTCCTCTACAACTTTATAGAAGAACACGTTTTCCAGAAATGACTCTAACATGCTCAAAAATGCAGTTTTCTACAGGACAGTTTATAAATCCGAATTTCTTTATTCTTTCTACCCTTATCTTTTACCAACCTTTAATTAATCCAATTTCATGCTTAATATAAATACTAACATCAAATTAAAGATAGTTGAGACTCTAATCTCAACTTTAATTTATTTCACTCACCTTGATAGACCGGTACTTTATTTTTATTTCTTGAACTCGATGGTTGTTCTGAATCGACCTCGTGAACTATGATAAAAATTAATTAAAATCAATAAAACAGTATCGAATATATATAAAAATATTAATCAACTCGATACCGAAACTTAGACCAACTAAGGATTTGAGCTTACCCCGACGTCGGCAGAGATTCGATATTACTATATCGAATTTATCGAATTACCAATCGAACATTGGATTGCATCCTTTGTTTCTTCCCTAATTTTTCTCATACTAATCGAACCCCCCTCTCCTATTTATAGATGAACTAGCCGGTCATCCATCTTCAATTCCTATTCATTCTTTAAACTCCTACCACATGTAGTGGTATATGAATTTGATTTCCAAATCCAATTCCAATTATTTTTCATTTGTGGAGTGGTTGGTTCTTGCCGTCCACTTCACTTCACTTTTTTTTAATAATAATAATAATAATAATAATAATAATAATAATAATAATAATAAACTATTATAAATTA
Organism: Hibiscus trionum; assembly: GCA_030270665.1. Lineage (NCBI taxonomy): Eukaryota > Viridiplantae > Streptophyta > Magnoliopsida > Malvales > Malvaceae > Hibiscus > Hibiscus trionum. Next base: position 7,167,431 of record BSYR01000024.1, on the reverse strand, counting down.
CCCCGAATAATATTTATTGGTTCAGATAAGATCGAATAAATTATTCAATAAAAATACTCGGTCACCAGAATTTAATTCCGACTAGACCGGTTTTTGGGATGTGACATATACCTCATACTCGGACACGGTCATGCTACCCTGAACTAGAGCCATAAACTCTCTCTTCTTCTCGTCTAGGTATTGAGGACCTAGATACTTCTTACGAAAAGAAGTCCTAAAGAATTCCCAAGTAACTTCGGCCACTGGCATGCCCGTTGTGATGGTAGTCCACCAAGTATAGGCATCTCCCTAAAGCAAAGAGACGATGCAACCGAGCTTACGTGCATCAGAGCACTCCATATGTCCCAAAATACGAATTGTGCTCTCAAACCATGCCTCTGAACCCTCGGGTGACAATCCCCGTAACTCGACTCCGCCCAAACTACGAAGTCGTTCTAACGGCAGACCAGAACCTGCACCCTGAGGCGGTGCTGCAACCTGAACGCCCGCTAAAGCTCTCTGAATAGCCCCGACTATAGCCTGAATCAACGGATTCACTTCAATGCCAGCCTGTCCATGACCAACCTGGGGTCCAACACCTCTGACATTTGCTTCACCACCACCCAAAGGAGGAGGAGGAGGAGGCAAGTTCTCCCCTTGCACATACTCAACGTTCTCAATCCGCTCAACCCTCAAATTATCCATTCTAGGCCTTCCCATCGGTCTTTACATGCTAACATGTGCAAAACTAAACAATAAACACAACAAGTGAAATGATTTGGGGTCAGCAAGGAACAAGGTCCAAGGCGCTTAAGTTTTTAAACTTAAAATCACTTACAATGACAGTATACTAGCAATGAGTGCCTTTAACTATCTCTCAACCAACACAAAAGAAAGCCATAAGCATGCTTACAATCACCGTGCATCACGACCAACAACCATACACAATAAAACTTACCTCACTTACCTTTCAGCTTTGTGGAAACTCAGTGAACTTAGGCGAACCTAGGCTCTGATACCAACAAATGTAACTCCTTCGACCTGGCCTAGACACCAGTCCGCATCGAACGGGTTACACGGGAAAAACCGAAGAGAAACCCTTTAAGGCTTCACTCCGATTAACAACCCTAATATTTTTTCTTCTATAATTTAATCTTGTCTAAATGCCATTGTAACCAATGTGAACATGCACACAAGTGAAGGTACAAACATGAACATGAACCAAGAATTACAGACATTAGAGGTTAATTTTTAACAATTTTACTACAGGCTGTTCGATACCCCAAAGGCTGGTATCGATACACCTTCTACGATCAAACCCCCAAAGTCAACTTTAAAAGACTGTATCGGTACCCTTCTAGGCTTGTATCGATATGCCCTCGATGGTGAAGCTCCCAAAGTCAACACCAAGGACCGTATCGATACACTTAAGGCCCGTACATATACCCCAATTTCTCGCCAAAATCTCAGATTTCCAATGACCAAAACAGGTATCGGTACGCCACCGCGTATCGGTACGATAGACTTAAAACAAGGGACCGTATCGATACTGCCCTCGAGCGTATCGATACCCCATGCCCAGAAAACAGAATTCTGCAGATTTAAAACACAAGGATGCCAGCACAAAACACATTGAGAAGCATTCATTCATCTCATAAACACACATACAACTTAAGGCAACCATGAATACTCATTACAACAAGATACACATTCCACAAGGCAAGATTAAACATGACAAGATTCATAAAGAAAACCACTCATACTTAACATTCACAAAAGGGTCAAAAGCCAAACCAAGGCATATTTCAACATGATAAGAGGCATTACAAGCCATCCATAACCAAACAAACTTGTCTAAAGCAAAGAGACATATCAACAATCCCTTAAACCAAAAGGTCATATCCCATTGCTTAATACTATTTATTGAAGTCTAAGAAACATACTTGAGCAAACCAACCCCTTGGATTTTCCCTTGTTCCCCGAGCTGCTCTGAAAGTCTAAGGATATGCATTGTTCGAAAAAGGAGCGTAAGCATTTAAGCTTAGTGAGCAGTGCTCAAACAGTAGCTACAACAATGAAGTTTTAAAACCATAGTTTGCTTGAAACCAAAAACCATTTCCAAATCATTTCCCTCACGCTTTAACACATAACAAACATGCATTTAACATCTCGTGTATTTACCGAATGCATCAACAAGCCACAAGCTTACCTCATGCTCATTCTCATCATACATACAACGTAACCAACTACATGCATAAGCATAAATGGAAATGAACGATAAAATATGCTCAACATGAGAATTTAGAGCACCATGGGTATATTGACATTTAACACTTTTACTCGGATATGCAAATAGTTCTCAAAACCACTAGACACTTTCGGTGGAATCTCACATCACCGTACTCACTCGTCTAGTAAAACATAGTTTCTAGTGGAATCTCACATCATCGTACTCCTCTTTAGTGGAATCTAACGTCACTAAGGCCACACACAACTTTTACCCCGAGTGCACTCTCATCCTATTGGTCGACCGACTATATCCGGTAATAAGATTTCACATTGTCAATAACCCACCAAACCAACACTTACCTCGTGTTCTCATGGTCACAACCATAACCAACATGGGATAAATTAGAGCAATCATATGCATAACACAAGGATATTCATGCAAACATGCACTATGGAAATCATTCATAACACATAGTAGAATTTATCGAAAACAAAGACTAAAATGCTTAAAATTTACTCTTGAGCTTAGATTGGCTTATCAAGCTCAATCTAAACCCCCAAAGCATATCCTTAACCAAGTTAAGGCATAAAAAACATTTCCAATCACCAGCTGTTGAGTGCATAAATGTTCTCTATTTTAGCCCTCATTTTCCCATATTATTGATGCACTCAAGCATGTTTAGTTGCATTTTAGGATAGATTTTACATAAACATCAAAAATGGAAAATATTGCACAGATGCTGCTGATTTTGGTTTACTTTTGCAGGTGCCTGCCGTGGCAGCATCCAGGGCATCAAAGGAGTAGAAGTTAACTACAGAGCTGGAGCAAAGGAGTGAAGGAGATTGTCATTCACAACGCTGTCGTCACATCTGCCGTGACAGAAGAGACGACAGTGAAGACCATGGTGAGAGAAAATGCAAAGTGGAGTTCGATCGATAGAGCATTTAAAGCCAAATTTTCGTGGACCACTTGCATAGCTTTCGGATCCCAGAAGCACATTGAAAGCATGGTCCTAAGTTTGAGGAAAAAGTCAAATCAAGAAGATATGGCGAATTAAAAGACATCTATTCAGAGATTTAGTCTTCAATAAGGTTGTACTTTAATTCAAACTTGTACTATTGGCCATTAAGAAAACTCAAGACCAAGACCTATATATATGCTTGTAATTCGACAAGGCAAAGAATATCTAGCTCCTAGCCGTCTTCCCCCCAAACCCTAGTCGTTTCTCTCTCTCCATCATGTTCTAAACTTCCCCTAGGGCTACGGGTTGATCTTGTAAAATTTAATAAAAGCTTCAAGTTTATTTACTCTGGTTTCAACATCTCATAAGAGTTTCGAGAGAGCATTGTGAGGTTATCCATTTACTTGACATCGGGAGAGTTAAATATATGAAAGGAGTAAGTACGAGTTTTCCAGTTTATAATTAAACCATCTTGGCCTAGGGATAGGTACAAGGTTAAGCAACTAAGGAATAATTCACAAACATCGGTGTTCATCCTTCGATTCACGCCGAGAGGTATCATCAAAGACATGATCATCGACAGAACTTGGGCCTAGGGATATGACAAGTCACAACAGGGATTCTTTATGAACTTGAAGTACAAAGTTGTTGACCGCTGCCGCGACAACAACAGACCTCTACCGCGACAGGCCCGACGACAACCGCAATAGAAAGCCTTGAGCAGTGCAACACATGCGCTACTGAGCAAATCAATACCAGCCTATTTTATCAAACTGAATTCCTTTTCTACTTTAGTTTATTCTCAATATTTCTCAAAACATTTTATTAAACTTATTTTTTTTTCTTGTGCAGAAATTCAAGGATAAAAGTATTTCTAGTCCCTGTGGAGACGATATCCGATACTTAGTATCACTTTATTACTTGCGACGTGTACACTTGCACCTATTTGCGATAGTCTATTTTACACACAATAAGTTTTTGGCGCCATTGCCGGGGACTGACAACATACCTTTACCTTTAATTACTGCACCCTTTAATTTTTGTTTTTTCTTTATGTTTTCAATTGATTTATTCTCCCTTTGCTTTTCACAAAGTTATTCTCTTGCTTATGCGTAAATTGAGACGTGGTAATGAACCTGAGTACGAATTAGATCTAGAAATCGATCGAACATATCATCTCAGGAACCAAGCCCGACTCTTGATAGAAAGAAACAATTATCTTGAGGAAAGACTAGAAGCAATGGTGAACGAAAGACAAGGCAATGGGGCAGATAATTTCAACAACAACAACAACCCCAGGGTTGGTGTTGATCCTCTTAATGATGCCCAGAACAATCGGCAGCCGCCTGCTGCCCCAGCAGCACGATAGACTTGCCGGGAGTACGTGGATAACGACCATGTTGAACTGGAAACTACACTGCCAGATGTGGAAGCTGAACACTTTGAACTAAAACATGTGATGTTCATCACGATAAACTCCACCAGACAATTTGGCGGTTCTGCTACAGAGGATGCGCGTGAACATCTGAAAACCTTCTAGGAGATCTGTGGATCATTCAGGCAGCCATGAATAAGCCCGGAAGTATTGAGACTCCGACTATTTCCTCATTCATTGAGGGATAAAGCAAAAACCTGGTGGAACAAGTTAACGTCGGGTTCAATAAGAACTTGGGCGGACCTTTGTCATGAATTTCTCTCTCGTTTTAATCCTTCCCTCTTATATGAAAGATTACATAACGAGATTGCTACTTTTCAACATGAAGATGACGAACCAATGCACGAGGCATGAGACCAATTTACAACTCTCTTACGAAACTGCCCGATGCATGAATTCCCTGTGTGGAATTAGGTTGTCAAATTTTATAATGCACGAGGCATGAGACCGATTTACAACTCGGATGAGGATAGACTCAGCAGTGAATGGCTTGTTATTGGACAAGGAACCAGAGGATGCAATGCTGGTGTTGAAAAAGTTAGCTAAAATCGATGAGCAGTTCCCCACAACTCGAAGAGGAGGTACATGAGGAGTATCTGTCAAGGAATACAAATGTGACAACACGGTCAAAACTCAAATTGCATACCTCACCAAGATAGTTGAAAACTTGCAGCAGAAGGAATCTAAGGCTGTATTTTCTGCCGAAGAGGTGTGTGAAACTTGTAATGGAAATCACAGTACATATGAGTGTCCCTTACAGCTGGAAGAAGGGATGTATGTTGGAAATTATAACAAGAACAGAAGCTATGATTCCAACAACTATAACCCAAACTGGAGAAATGACCCCAAATTTTCCTAGAGTAACCCAAACAATGTATTGAACCCTCTAGTCCAGAATAACCAGAACCAAGGGGGTCCCAGAATCCTGTCACGACAGTAACCACTACAGCAGCCACAACAACAGCTGACAGACACAACGAGCATACTGGAACAGACCCTAGCAACCTTCATGTCTCAAACATGAGCATATATGGCAAACATGGATCAGTTTGTTAAGAAAACTGAATCCTTCATGGATAAGACAGATATGAGAATGACAAACCATGAGGCTACCCTAAATTCCCTAGAGACACAGATGGGCCAGGTTTCACAGTTCATCAACCCAAGGCAGAATGGAGGATTCCCTAGTGATACCGAGGTCACTAGAAAACCCTCACATGAGCAGTGCAAAGCTATTATAATGAGAAGTGGGAAACAGTTACAAGGGCCGATAATTAAAGAAACATCTGATAAGGACTCGACCTCACAGACACATGACGAGAACACTGCCCCGACAGAAGTGAAACAACATGCTGTCGTCACCTCTGCCACAACAGCAGAAGAAATAGAGGAGCAGGCAGAAGAAACTATAGATTGTGAGCCTCCTCAGATCCGATTCCCATGTGAAGGACGCCTCGAAGACTGCCGTCCTCCACCCCTTTTCCGCAGTGGTTGAAAAAACAGAAACATGAGTACCATCTTAAGAAAATCTATGATGTTTTTAAGCAAGTACACATCAACATTCCGCTGTTAGAAGCCATCAAGCAGATGCCTGGTTATGCAAAGTTCCTTAAAGATGCAATGTCCAGGAGATCCAGACTTGGGGAGTTTGAAACTGTGATGATGACAGAAGGATGCATGACAATCCTACATAAGCGTCCACCCCCAAAGAAGAAGGATCCCGAGAGTTTCATAATACCATGCATAATTGGTGATAAGTTTGTGGGTAAGGCACTTTATGATCTTGGTGCTAGTATTAATCTAATGCCCAAATATGTATTTCAGAAGCTAGGTATTGGACAAGCAAGACCCACAACAGTCATGCTGCAACTAGCAAACCTTTGTTACGTACAACCGGAAGGAAAGATTGAAGATATTTTGGTAAGAGTGGATAAGTTTATATTTCCCGCTGACTTTCTTGTTTTAGACTGCGAAGCAGATGAAAATGCACCGATTATCCTAGGGCGACCCTTCCTAGCCACATAAAGAACAATGATCGATGTAGAGAAGGGAGAACTGACTATGAGAGTCAATGACCAGTAGATAAAGCTCAATGTTCTCCAAGCCATTAAACAAGTTGATGCAGAGGAAGAATGTAAGGCAATATCAGAAGTAATCATAGACCAACCCTGCATCAGATCAAGCTGTCACGACAGACAATTTGGTCACTGCCACCGCAGTCACTTAGAAGACTGCCACGACAGCGTTAACGACAGCAACTCCTCAGCCATTGAAACATCTAACACTGAAGGTCTGAGGAGGTAAATTCGATAGGCACATGTCCAGGTAATTATTCGAGCCTTTGAACTATAACTCGAATGAACATATGATTCAAAAGCCTTCCATTGAGCAGCCACCTGTTTTAGATCTTAAACCCCTGCCAGGGCAACTTAAATATGTTTTTCTTGGACTTAATGATACGTTGCCCGTAATCATCTCTTCTAAGTTGATGCAGGAACAAGAACAACAACTGATCATGATGCTACAGTAGCATAAGAAGGCAATTGGATGGACCATTGCTGACATCCAAGGCATCAATCTGGTAATTTGTATGCACAAGATCCTCTTGGAGGATAATCATAAGCCGACAATTGATGCTTAGAGAAGACTAAACGAAGCTATTCGAGAGGTGGTACGAAAAGAGGTCATCAAGCGGCTTGATGCTGGATTTATCTACGCCATCTCGGATAGCAAGTGGGTGAGCCTATTGTAATGCGTACCCAAGAAGGGAGGCATAACAGTAGTAACCAACAAGGACAACGAGCTAATCCCAACCCGAACTGTGACCGGTTGGAGGGTTTGTATGGACTACCGAAAGCTTAATAAGGCTACCCGAAAGGACCACTTCCCCTTACCCTTTATTGATCAAATGTTAGATAGATTAGTGGGGAAGCCTTACTATTGTTTCCTTGATGGTTACTCAGGTTACAATCAAATTGCAATTGCAGCGGAGGATCAGGAGAAAACTACCTTCACATGCCCATACGGAACGTACGCCTTCCGAAGAATGCCATTTGGACTATGCAATGCTCTAGCAATGTTCCATCGATGTATGATGGCAATATTCTCGGATATGGTGGAAGACTTCCTGGAGATATTCATGGATGACTTTTCCGTCTTTGGAGACAATTTGAACGCTTGCCTAAGCAATTTGAAGAAGGTTCTTGAAAGATGTAAGTAGGCCAACCTTGTATTGAACTGGGAAAAATACCACTTTATGGTGGATGAGGGCATAGTGCTGGGACACAAGGTCTCCTTCCGCGGCATAAAAGCGGACAGATCAAAAATAGAAGTCATTGAAAAACTGCCGCCACCCACAACAGTAAAGGGCATTAGAAGTTTCTTAGGACACGTAGGGTTTTATCGTAGATTTATTTCCGATTTCTCTAAAATTACTAAACCCATGTGTCTGTTGTTGGAACAGAATAGGGCCTTTGATTTCCACACTGAATGCACTGAAGCATTCAGGACACTAAAAGAGAAGCTGGTAACAGCCCCAATAGTACATCTACCAGACTGGAGTTTACCGTTCGAGATCATGTGTGACGCCAGTGATTATGTTGTCGGGGCAGCACTAGGGCAGCAGAAGGAGAAACTCTTTCGTATTATATACTATGCCAGCAAGACCTTAAATGATGCCCAGATAAACTACACCAAAAAAGAGAAGGAGTTGCTATCAGTGATGTTTGCAATTGACAAGTTTCGACCATACATACTTGGAACAAAAGTGGTGGTTCATACGGATCACTCAGCACTAAAATATCGGTTCACCAAGAAGGATCCTAAACCCATGTTGATACATTGGATTCTACTACTGCAAGAATTTGATATTGACATCAAGGACAAGAAGGGAACAGAAAACCAAGTAGCTGATCCCTTGTCAAGACTGGAAATGGGAAAGGACCAAGAGAAAGAAAAGACTAACATACAAGAGACCTTCCCAGACGAGCAATTATTCACTGCCACCAGCACTGCCGCGACAACCATGACGACATGTAAGCTTCCTGAAATCCCTTGGTATGATGACATTGTAAATTACATTGTAAGTGGTTTATTACCTAATGAACTTAATTACCAAGCTAAGAAGAGGTTTCAAAATGATGCAAAACATTATTATTGGGACAAACCTTTTCTATTTAAGCATTGTGCATATCAGATCATTAGGAGATGCATACCACATGAAGAGCAGGAAGAAGTGCTTCACCACTGCCATGCCGCTCCTTATGGAGAACACTTTGGAGGAAACAAAACTGCTGCCAAAGTTCTGCAATCTGGTTTATATTGGCTTACACTATTTAAAGAAGCCCAAGCTTTTTACAAGAGTTGTGATAAATGCCAAAGGACTGGAAACATCTCTAGAAGGCATGAGATGCCCCTACAGAACATTCTTGAAGTCGAAATTTTTTATGTTTGGGGAATCGACTTCATGGGACCATTCTTAGCCTCTTGTGGGAATTTATACATACTATTGGAAGTAGACTACGTGTCCAAGTGGGTAGAGGCTATCGCCACACAAAAGAATGATGCCAAGATCGTGCAAAGATTTCTCCACAAACATATCTTCTCAAGGTTTGGCATCCCAAGGGTGATTATTAGTGATGAGGGTAGGCACTTTGACAACAGGGTAATTGCTAGTACGCTGAAGAAATATGGAGTTACGCACAGGATTGCAACAACATATCACCCTTAAACCAATGGGTAGGCTGAAATCTCAAATAGAGAAGTGAAGAACATCCTAGAAAACATGGTTAAACCAACTAGGAAGGACTGCTATCTTCACCTGAATGATGCACTATAGCCTTACAGGACTGCATCTAAGAAACCATTGGGAATGTCTCCTTACTACCTCATCCACGGAAAAACCTGCCACCTACCTGTCGGGATAGAACATAAAGCATATTGGGCTATCAAGACAGTTAACATGGACTTGAACAAAGCAGGGCAGAAAAGGCTGCTGGACTTGAATGAAGTTGAAGAAATTCGAGCCATGGCCTATGACAACGCCAGGATATATAAGGACAAAACAAAGATGTGGCACGACAAAAAACTGCTGCCACGACAGTTTAGCCCAGGGCAGAAGGTGTTGTTATTCAACTCTAGGTTGAAGCTTTTCCCAGGAAAGCTAAAATCTAGATGGTCTAGACCCTTCTAAGTAGTCCAGGTTTTTCCTCATGGTGCCATCACAATCAGATCAATCAAGGACGGACACCAATTCAAAGTCAATGGACAAAGGCTAAAGCACTATCAAAGGACTGAAGCCCCAATAGTGCAGGAAGTAGTTACTTTAGGAGATGCCCCTCAAGACATCCCTAATTTAACTTAGTTTTATTTTTATTTATTTTATTTTATTTTATTTTATTTTATTTTATTGTTTTAGGAAATAAGAATTTAATATTTTGTTTATTTTAGTTTTTAGGTAAATAAAGAAAGCAGAGTTAAGAGAAGGAATGAACCAGCCCACCACACTCACAACAGCCCACGAAGCCCAATAGAACAAGGTTGTCGCGACAGCCGGTTACCAGCTGTCACGGCAAATGCGCAAAATACAACCTGTCATGAAGCTGTTGCGACAGACATGGAAACAAGTAATAGACACGCAGCAGACACGGAAACGCGTGACAGACGCGTCAGAAAACCGCATGACAGCTGGCTCCGTTATTCACGCCACCCGTTACGGCTCCAACGGGCAGAAAATCCAGTTCTATATAAACCTCTACTTTCATTTCATTTTTCACCTCATTCTCTTCTCTCTACTTTGCTTTCAAGAATTTTTTTTCATTTCTACAGTTTCCTCACAATGACTACAAGATCAACCAGAATGAGTGCTGCCTCCACATCTGCCGCGACAATATCTACACCTATCCATAGCAGAATCACTAGGAGGTTCGCCTCGGCAGACTCAAAAAAGAGATATTATGACTCTTTTCAGAAACGGGAGATGTGGGAGGAACGAGGTTTCACCTACACGAAGAAAACGGGAGATCTAGGGCTCGAAGGGTTCATCTCCAAGAGAATCATCGCGTTGAAGTGGAAAATGTTTGCGGTTTGTTGCGTGTAAAATAGTCTATCGAAAATATGTACATGTGTACACGTCGCAAGTAATAAAGTGATACTAAGTATCGGATATTGTCTCCACATGGACTGGAAATACTTTTATCCTTGAATCTCTGCACAAGAAAATAATTAAGTTTAATAAAATGTTTTGAGTAATCTTGAGAATAAACTAAAATAGAAGAGAAATTCAGTTTGATAAAATAGGCTAGAATTGATTTGCTCAGTAGTGCAGGTATTGCATTGCTCAAGGCTTTCTGTTGCGGCTGTCATCGGGCCTGTCGCAGCAGCACCTATCGCGACAGAGGTTTGTTGTTGTCGCGGCAGCGATCAACAACTCTGTACTTCAAGTTCAGCAAGAATCTCTGTTGTGACTTGTCCTATCCCTAGGCTTAAGTTCTGTCGATGAACACGACTTTGATGATACCTCCCGGCGTGAATCGAAGGATAAACACCAATGTTTGTGAATTCTTCCTTAGCTGCTTAACCTTGTACCTATCCCTAGGCCAAGATGGTTTAACCATAAACTGGAAAACTCGTACTTCTTTCGTATACTTAACTCTCCCGATATTAAGTAAATGGATAACCTCACAATGCTCTCCCGAAACTCTTATGAGATGTTTAAACTATAGTAAATAAACTTGAAGCTTTTATTGAATTGAACAGAAAAATCCTAAAAACAGTACAATCCTTACAACTAGTTTTCAAGATCAACCTTTTGCCCTAGGGGAAGTTTAGAACATGGTGGAGAGAGAGAAATGACAGGGTTTTGGGGGAAGACGGCTAGGAGCTAGATATCCTTTGCCTTGTCGAATTACAAGCATATATATAGGCCTTGGTCTTGAGTTTTCTTAATGGCCAAGAATACAAGTTTGAATTAAAGTACAACTCTATTGAAGACTAAATCTCTGAATAGATGTCATTTAATTCGCCCTATCTTCTTGCTTTGAATTTTTCCTCAAACTTAGGACCAGGCCTTCAATGTGCTTCTGGGCTCCGACAGTTATGCAAGTGGTCCATGAAAATCCGGCTTTAAATGCTCTATCGATCGAACTCCACTTTACATTTTCTCATCACCATGGTCTTCACTGTCGCCTCTTCTGCCACGGTAGATGTGACGACAACATTGTAATTGACCGTCTCCTTCACTCTTTTGCTTCAGCTCTGCAACTAACTTCTGATCCTTTGCTGCCCTGGATGCTGCCACGGCAGGCACCTGCGAAAATAAACCAAAATCAACAGCATATGTGCAATATTTTCCATTTGTGATGTTTATGTAAAATCTACCCTAAAATGCAACTAAATATGCTTGAGTGCATCAATAATATGGGAAAATGAAGGCTAAAATAGAGAATATTTATGCACTCAACACACCCCCAAACTCAAGTTATTGCTTGTCCTCAAGCAAATGCAACCTAACTAAAGACTTTTTTTTTTGGCTTAACTCAGTGAACTATTATTACCTTCAACACCTTCACTGTCAAGAGCAATACCTTTTCGGGTGTTTATGGGCTTATCCGGAACAATGCTATAACTCTTGTGCAAGTGTGTGCAGGTTTTGTGAACATACATGTGCCTAAAATCTTTAGCAACTAGAATAGTTATGGTACTCACTTGAGATTTATTTCAAAATAATTTTTTAACTGGAGGTAATTCTTAGGCTCCTTTAGTTTTTTCTAACTCAGACCCAAGTTTTTCTTATTTTTACTAGAGCCGGTTTTGGGCACCTCTAGCTATCTTCCTAGAGCCGATGTTAGGCACCTCTAGGGGTAACTAAGTCTAAGTTTTTCTTTTCCCTTTTAAGATTTTTTTCTTCTTCTAGAGCCGGTGTTAAGCACCTCTAGGGGTAACTGAGTCTAAGTTTTTCTTTTCCCTTTTAAGATTTTTCTTCTTCTCCTAGAGCCGGTGTTAGGCACCTCTAGGACAACTCAAGTGGTTAAGCTTCCTATTCTAAGTTTACTAACAGTAGTCTAGACAACATATAAGTCACAAAGGTGTTTTTAAAGTTTAGAACTATAGCAAGGCTCTAAATAATTCCTAAAACATCCTAAGATACTATCACGACAGAGAATGCCGCGGCAGGCAAGTGCAGTTCACAGACTTAAGCCAATTTTTTTTAACACAAAAAATAACTAGAAATGAAATGAGACACAAAATAAAGTCCATTAATTAAAGGAGGACAACACACCCCCAAACTCAAGGGTTGCATTGTCCTCAATGCATGACACATAAACAGAATTAAAAAGAAACATCACAAATATCTAATAAAAGCAAAGATGACAAAAGAGTAAAAGAGCTTAAGTTGAAGAGTTGTCGTCGCTGCTGCTGATGCGGAGCTGCCGGCGGGCAGTTACTTTGGTGGCAGAGGCTGGCTTGGGAGTGGGAGATGGTGAGGCTACCTTCTTTTTGGCCTCTCGAGGTGGCTGGACTTGGGTAGGTGAGATCTTTGGGGCCTTATCCAGGACCTCGAGTTCGCTGCTGTTGCTGCCTTCTTCTCTGTCGCGACAGGGTCCCTCAACATCGATAGCAAGCTTTTTCTTTTTCATCGGAAGGACGTCCTTGGCTATCTCTCGGACGACAGAGGGCTCCGAGTCAGAGTCATCCTACCAGACTGAGGATTAGAAGAAACCTTCGAAGTATTTGGGATCAATGTCTGGCAGTGGTTCCTTCCTTTTGGTTCCTCGGGGAGTGGCAGATCGCATGTCGCCATCTCCGGCCATGGCATAGGGTGAAGCGGAGGCAGCCATTGGTGTGGGCGTCTTAGGGCTGGTAGCAGGTGCTTGGGCAGGTAGAAGGTTTTCTAGGAAAGATGGAAACTGCACGTTTGGGTGATTAAGATCAACTTTAATGAAATTTACCGTGGCAGTGGTGAAGTCCCTCATGAATTCCATGAATCCCAGCTGTTGTGCCTCCATCTTTTTCAGCAGTTGAAGGAGTTGGTTGGAGGAGGTGTCTGCTTGTTGTGCGGGCTCTGTCTGCTCAGGCTCTGCCGTGACAGATTCCGTGGAATCTGGTTCTGTCGTTAGGTCTGTCGTGGCAGAGGGATCAACATATGCCACTGGGGTTGCCGCCTTTAACTCCATCAAGCTGTAGAGGTTCTGTTGTGTCCACCCTTTGCCTTGGATCTTTACGTCTTTAGCAATCTCGGGCACATTATTAGCTCGACAGAGGGAGGTGATTAAGTAGGGGAAGAAAAAGGGGCCCATTACTCTTATTGCACACTCATGGATACCATCGAGTATGTATTTACCAACGTTGATCTGCCGCTCGTTGATGATGGAATGCACGATGGCAAGTCTCTATCGGTCCACTGTTGTGCTGTGTGATGTTGGCATAAGACGCTTCTTCAGAAAATGGTTCCAGAGTTTGGCAGTCGGTATGAGCTGGGTCCTTTTCACCGTCCATCTATGCTTGGGATCATTGTTCCAGTTGGTGCCTTCTTCCGTCAAGTTTGCCATGATGCTGTCATAGTTTGCCGGCGACATAAATGCCATAAAGTGTGTTGATGTAGGCTGGCTCAAGGGAGATTTCCTTACCCATAACAGTTACTGTTGTGGCATCCTTGGATGAGATGGCAACATAAAATTCACGGACCAAGGTGACATTCATCTCTTCTGGTTGGACCGCAAACATCTGCCACTTTAACGCGATGATCCTCTTAAAGATGAACCCTTTGAGCCCTAGATCTCCCGTTTTCTTCGTGTAGGCGAAACCTCGTTTCTCTCACATCTCTGGTTTCTAAAAAGAGTCATAATATATCTTTTCTGAGTCTACCGAGGCGAACCTCCTAGGGATTATGTTGTGGCTAGGTGTAGATACTGCCGCAGCAAATGTGGAGGCAGCACTCCTTCTGGTTGATCTTTTAGTCATTGTGAGGAAACTGTAGAATTGAAAGAAAATGTTTGAAAAGCTAAATAGTTGGAAAAAAAAGTAGAGAAAATGAGAATGAGGTGAAAAATGAAATGGAGGTATGGGTTTATATAGAATGGGATTTTCTGCTCGTTGAAGCCATAACGAGTGGCGTGAATAATAGAGCCAGCTGTCACGCGGTTTCCTGACGCGTCTATCAAGCGTTTTCATGTCTACTGCGTTTGTTACGTGTTTCTGTGTCTGTTGCGACAGCTTCGTGACAAGTTGTATTTTGCGCGTCTGCCGCGATAGCTGGTAACCGACTGTCATGACAGCCTTGTTCCATCGGGCTTCATGGGCCGTTGTGAGTGTGGTGGGATGGTTCATTCCCTCTCTTTACTCTGCTTCCCTTATTTTCCTGAAAACTAAAATAAGCAAAATATTAAATTCTTATTTCCTAAAACAATAAAATGAAATAAAATGAAATAAAACAAAACAAAACTAAGTTAAATTAAGGATGCTTTGAGGGGCATCTCCTAAAGTAACTACTTCCTGCACTCTTGGGGCTTCAGTCCCCTGATAGTGCTTTAGCCTTTGTCCATTGACTTTGAATTTGTGTCCGTCTTTGATTGATCTGATTGTAATGGCACCATGAGGAAAAACCTAGACTACTTGGAAGGGTCCAGACCATCTAGATTTTAGCTTTCCTGGGAAAAGCTTCAACCTAGAGTTGAATAACAACACCTTCTACCCTGGGCTAAACTGTCGTGGCAGCAATTTTCTGTCGTGCCACTTCTTTGTTTTGTTCTTATATATCCTGGCGTTGTCATAGGCCATGGCTCGAATTTCTTCAATTTCATTCAAGTCCAGCAGCCTTTTCTGCCCTACTTTGTTCCAGTCTATGTTAACAGTCTCGATAGCCCAGTATGCTCTATGTTCTATCTCGACAGGCAGGTGGCAAGTTTTTCCGTAGATGAGGCGGTAGGGCGACATTCCTAATGGTGTCTTAAATGCAGTCTGTAAGCCTATGATGGATCATTTAGGTGACGAGACCAGTCTTTCTTAGTTGGTTTGACCATCTTTTCTAGGATGTTCTTCACTTCGCTATTTGAGATTTCAGCCTGCCCATTGGTTTGTGGCTGATATGTTGTTGCGATCATGTGCGTAATTCCATATTTCTTCAGCGCACTAGCAATTACCTTGTTGTCAAAGTGCTTACCCTCATCACTAATGATCGCCCTTAGGATGCCAAACCTTGAGAAGATATGTTTGTGGAGAAATCTTTGCACGGTCTTGGCATCATTCTTTTGCGTGGCGATAGCCTCTACCCACTTGGACACGTAGTCTACTACCAACAGTATGTACAAATTCCCACAAGATGCTGGGAATGGTCCCATGAAGTCGATTCCCCAAACATCGAAAATTTCGACTTCGAGAATGTTCTGCAGGGGCATCTCATGCCTTCTAGAGATGTTTCTAGTTCTTTGACATTTGTCACAGTGCTTGTAAAAGGTTTGTGCATCCTTGAACAGTATGGGCCAAAAGAAACCAGAATGCAACTTTGGCAGCAGTTTTGTTTCCTCCGAAGTGTCCTCCATAAGGAGCAACATGGCAGTGGTGAAGCACTTCTTCCTGCTCTTCCTATGGTATGCATCTCCTGATGATCTGATCTGTACAATGCTTAAATAGAAGAGGTTCGTCCCAATAATAGTGTTTTACATCATTTTGGAACCTTTTACTTACTTGGTAGTTAAGTTCATGAGGTAATACACCCCTAACAATGTAATTTACAATGTCAACATACCAAGGGATTTCAGAAAGCTTACATGTCGGCATGGCTGTCGCGGCAGTTCTGGTGGCAGTGAATAACTGCTCGTCTGGGAAAGTCTCCAGTATGTTAGTCTTATCTTTCTCTTGGTCCTTTCCCATCTCTAGTCTTGACAAGTGATCAGCTACTTGGTTTTTTGTTCCCTTCTTGTCCTTGATGTCAATATCGAATTCTTGCAGCAGCAAAATCCAACGTATCAACCTTGGTTTAGCATCCTTCTTGGTGAAAAGATATTTTAGTGCTGAGTGATTCGTATGGACCACCACTTTTGTTCCAAGTATGTATGGTCGAAACTTGTCAATTGCAAACACCACTGCTAGCAACTCCTTTTCTGTTGTGGTGTAGTTTATCTGGGCATCATTTAAGGTCTTGCTGGCATAGTATATAATACAAAAGAGTTTCTCCTTCCTCTTCCCTAGTGCTGCCACGACAACATAGTCACTGGCGTCACACATGATCTCGAACGGTAAACTCCAGTCTAGTGGCTGCACTATTGGGGCTGTTACCAGCTTCTCTTTCAGTGTCCTGAATGCTTCAGTACATTTAGTGTTGAAGTCAAAGACCCTATTCTGTTCCAACAAGAGACACAGGGTTTAGTAATTTTAGAGAAATTGGAAATAAATCTACGATAAAACCATGCGTGTCCTAAGAAACTTCTAATGCCCTTGACTGTTGTGGGTGGCGGCAATTTTTCAATAACTTCTATTTTTGCTCTGTCCACTTCTATGTCGCGGCATGAGACCTTGTGTCCCAGCACTATGCCCTCATCCACCATAAAGTGGCATTTTTCCCAGTTCAATACAAGGTTGGCCTCCTCACATCTTTCAAGAACCTTCTTCAGATTGCCTAGACAATCGTTGAAACTGTCTCCAAAGAGGGAAAAGTCATTCATGAATATCTCCAGGAAAACTTCCACCATATCTGAGAATATTGCCTTCATACACCGCTGGAACGTTGCTAGAGCATTGCATAGTCCAAATGGCATTCTTCGAAAGGCGTATGTTCCGTATGGGCATGTGAAGGTTGTTTTCTCATGATCCTCCGGTGCAATTGCGATTTGAATGTAACCTGAGTAACCATCAAGGAAACAATAGTAAGGCTTCCCCGCTAATCTATCTAACATTTGATCAATAAAGGGTAAGGGGAAGTGGTCCTTCCGGGTAGCTTTATTAAGCTTCCGGTAGTCCATACAAACCCTCCAACCGGTTACAGTCCGGGTTGGGATTAGCTCGTTGTCCTTGTTGGTTATTATCGTTATGCCTCCCTTCTTGGGTACGCATTGCACAGGACTCACTCACTTGCTATCCGAGATGGCGTAGATAATTCCAGCATCAAGCAACTTGATGATTTCTTTTCGTACCACATCTCGCATAGCTTCGTTTAGTCTTCTCTGAGCATCTATTGTCAGCTTGTGATCATCCTCCAAGAGGATTCTGTGCATACAAATTGTCGGACTAATGCCTTGGATGTCGGCAATAGTCCATGCAATCCCCTTCATATATTGTTGTAGCATCTTGATCAGTTGTTATTCTTGTTCCCGCATCAACTTAGAAGAGATAATTTCGAGCAACGAATCATTAAGACCAAGAAAAACATATTTAACTTGCCCTGGCAGAGGTTTAAGATCTAAAACAGGTGGCTGGTCAATGGAAGGCTTTTGAATCACATGTTCATTCGAGGTATAGTTCAAAGGCTCGAAGAACTTACCTAGACGTGTGCCTATCCAATTTACCTTCTCAGGACCTTCAGTGTCAGATGCTTCATTGGCTGAGGAGTTGCTGTCGTCAACGCTGTCGGGGCAGTCTTCTAAGTGACTGCGGTGGCAGTGACGAAATTGTCTGTCGTGACAGCTTGATCTGATGCAGGGTTGGTCTATGATTACTTCTGATATTGCCTTACATTCTTCCTCTACATCAGCTTGTTTAATGGCTTGGAGAACATTGAGCTTTATCTGCTGGTCATTGACTCTCATAGTCAGTTTTCCCTTCTCTACATCGATCACTGTTCTTCCTGTGGCTAGGAAGGGTCGCCCTAGGATGATCGGTGCGTTTTCATCTACTTCACAGTCTAAAACAAGAAAGTCAGCAGGAAATATAAACTTATCAACTCTTACCAAAATATATTCAATCTTTCCTTCCGGTTGTACATAAGAGCGGTCTGCCAGTTGCAGCATGACTACTAATGAAGATGAACCAACTAGTGTGCTTAACTACTAATGAAGACCTAATGTGCTTAACTACTAATGAAGATGAACCAACTAGTGGAAAACTTTGGAAAATGAATTTTGACGGAGCTTCAAATGCGTTTGGGCATAGAATTGGGGCAATTTTAGTATCTCCTAAAGGGAATCATTATCCTTTTACGGGTCGAATGAATTTTAAGTGTACTAATAATATGGCAGAATATGAAGCGTGTATAACGGGACTTCGTGCGACAATCAAATGAAAAATTAAAGTCCTAAAAGCATACGACAATTCATCGTTAGTGGTTTATCAACTTTGTGGAGACTGGAAAACCAAAGATGCAAAATTGATTGGATACCGAAAGCTCGTCCTTGAATTAATAAAAGAATTTGAGGAGATATCTTTCTATTTCCTTCTCCGAGAAGATAACCAAATGGCAGATGCATTGGCAACTTTGACTTCTATATTTAAAGTAAATAGAGAAGATGATATAATGCCCATACAAATGAGTATTTATGATTCACCTGCCAATTGTTATACCATCGAAGATGAGGTAGATGATCACCCTTGGTATTACGATATTTTACAATATATCAAGTATCAAAAATATCCCGAGGGGGGCGAATGATGTTAATAAAAGAACAATTCGAAGAATGGCTGCAGGGTACGGCCTTGATGGAGAAATTCTATACAAAAAAGGGAGCGACCAAACGCTGCTCAGAAGTGTAGAAAATCATGAGACAAAAAAGATAATTGAGAAAGTTCACGAGGGAATTTGTGAAATTCATGCAAATGGCCTTAGTATGTCTAGGCAGATTATGAGGTTGGATTATTACTGGGTATCTATGGTAGAAGATTGCATAAACTTCGCTTAGAGATGCTATAAATGTCAGATTTATGGAAATAAAATTCATGCAGCATCTTCACCTCTTCATGTTATAACAGCTCCGTGGCCATTTACAGCGTGAGGGATGGATGTGATCGGACCGATTACACAAAAGGCATAAAATGGACAACGTTTCATTTTTGTGATGATTGATTACTTTACCAAGTGGGTGGAAGCTGCTTCGTATGCAAATGTAACAAGATCGACAGTATGCAAGTTCCTAAAAAAAGAAATCATTTGTCGGTATGGTCTACCAGAAAGAATTATCTCTGACAATGCTTTAAATCTAAACAACGAAATGATGAAGGGAGTGTTTGAGCAATTCAAGATAAAGCATCATAAGTCAGCACCCTATCGCCCAAAAATGAATGGGGTCGTCCGTAACCCCTAAACCCAACCCAGAAGAAATAAATCGAATCTACGAAGTCCCGTTTGAAAACGTGTCCCTCAAGAAACAATTTTAGGTTAAAATAATTTATAATTTAAGATACTTGATTAAATAAGTAAAACTTAATAAATATTTCAATTATTATAAAACTCAACGTTTGAATCAATGTTCTGATAATTAATAAAATATCTGAAAACAAATTCATAAATGCATGCATTAAATAGTTCCCAAATTATAATAGTAATCCCAAATAATGTTATAATAGTAATCCAAAGTAAACAGAAGAGTTCATACTAATTAATAAAATATCTGAATAAATATGAGATGCTCCAAGTATCGAGTCACCTAAAGAGTTTGAGTATCTGAAAGAGAAACTAAAGGGGTGTAAGCTAAAGAGCTTAGTGTGTCCTTAAGTACAAACAAAACACAAAACGAAAACAATATTTATTTTTCGATAAATTCATTTCTGAAACACAGTGTATTCGATAAATCAAATTCATAAATGTTATGATGTCTGGTGCATGACACAATACTCGACTGTCCGATATCATACAGAGAGGAGGTTGCCCTTGCCAGAGTGGAGCTTTCGCTCACCAGAGTGGAGGTTTCCCCAAATACCATTTCGATCCCATGACTCATAATATGATTTTTAAAACCATAAATTTGAACTCTTACGAGTGTCACTTTTCCAAAAATCAGATGCTTGATTTAAAAACACAGTTTATATATGATGCATGATGTCTCAAACAATCTCAAAACACAATTCAGATAATTAAATCAAGCAAGAATAAAACATTTATTTAAAACATCCCAAGAAACACACCTTAAGCAGACAATAGCTCTAATTCCGAGAAGGGCGAGCCTCACGCTCGGATCTCACTAAATCAGGACCCACGAGGTATGAATTCTATATTAGCATTTATTAATAAGACTAAACCACCGACTAAAACACTAAGAACTAAACTTAAGATATACTCACGTGAAGATCTCGAAGAACGTGCCTGATCAGACTAAACAACTGGAGGTAACTCGTCAGCCTCGGAGTCGATACCTAAACACAAAAATATTTCGAAACAGATTTTAAATTCTACGACTTATTAGATTTTAAGTACCAATTAATTGAAATTGGCAAAACATGATTTCTAGTTCGAATCAGACAAAACGGGTAGCGAATTTGGACTCAGGACATCGAAAAATGTCAAAAGGAGTGATTCCGTAAAAGTCAACTTTGTCGGTCAAAGTCAACTATCCAAGGTCAACGATCAATGTTGACTTAACTGATTAAAGTCAACAAGTCAAACAGTCAAGGTTCAATTCGATCAAACAGTCAACCGCTTCACTGTCAAACCGATCAATGTTTCGGTTCAGTCCAGTCCACTTGGTCAGTCGTTTGGTTTAACGGGTCCACCCGGTTCAGTTCAATTATGATCTTACACAATGGTTTGGTTACAGCCGGTTTGGGTCATTGGTTCGGTTCACATAATTAGATTGGGTCAAAGTCTCCCACAGTCTAAACACAATCTGATTAAGGATCTAGCACATGCCTTTTAAACAGGATCAAGGTTATGGGCTCAAACGCATAATACACACAGCCCACTACTTTCATGTCATCATCCAAAATGAACTAGGGTTTCTGAAACGCCATTGGCGGCTAAGGTTTCCATCACCCAAAACGGCGGCAGCGCGGATGGAGATCAACGACGGTACTTCTCTGACAAGGACGACAGAGTTAAGAGGCGGCAACAGTGGCTCATTGCGGTACACAAGACGGTAACCACGACGGTTATTCACGACCAGAACATGAACAGAATCGAATCAAACAACAACTCAAAACTAAAAAAACACTATTTAAAAACCAAAACCATGAATTCCATGCTTACCCAAAAATTGACGAGCGGAGGAGAATAATGGTTTTTCCTTCGACTTTGTGCAGATAACGGCCGACGCAAATAGGAGAAGCGGCAGTGCGAGAAATGATGAAGGGGAACAAGAGAATAGCCAAACAGCTTTCTACCGTTTCCGAGCAAACAGACGGTGACAAAAGGTGATGGTTGGGTGGGTTTTGATCGCGAAGGGAACCTGATCACACCGGTGATCTCCGATCGACGAACGGACGGCGGCTTGGGCCTGACCGAAGTGTCATCGGAAAAGATGAAGATGAGGGAGATGAATATCGAAAAAAAAGGGAGAGGGAAAGGAAGGGTGCGGCTGCAAATGATTAGAATCTGAATAGGGTTTCATATGTGCTACAATTGGGTATAAATACCCTAGTTAAAAGCGAAAATCACACATATGGTCATTAAACATTTTTAGGGTTTGCAAAACGGTAACATAACTTTACCAACATTCCAAAAACGACCCCAAATTTTTGAATTAAGCCACAAAATTTTGATTCTGTTCAATTTAATCCCTTAATTAAATTAAGGTTTCAAAAATAAAAATTCCCAAATTCTAGGGTTTTAAATTGAGGATTTTTCAAATTGGGGAAAATTTGGGGTGTTACACCGTCGAAGCAGCCAATAAAAAATATTAAACGAATCGTGGAGAAAATGGTGATAAAATATAAAGATTGGCATGAAAAACTACCTTTTGCCTTGCTAGCGTATCGTACATCCGTGTGAACATCTACGGGTGCAACTCCATATTCTTTAGTTTACGAAACAGAGGCAGTATTACCGATTGAGGTTGAGATTCCATCTCTTCGTGTCTTAATGGAACTTGAGTTGGACAAAGCTAAATGGATTTGAGTTAGATATGACCAGTTGAATATGATAGAAAAAAAAATAGATTGAAAGCAATTTGTCATGGGCAGATGTACCAAAAGCGAATGATTCGAGTCCACGATAAGAAAGTCCGACCAAGAACGTTTCGAAAAAGGGATTTGGTTCTGAAAAAGAGGTTGCCTACGCAAAGGGATTTTTGAGGAAAATGGATGTCAAATTGGGAAGTATCGTTTGTTGTGAAAAAAGCTTTTTCTGGTTGGGCATTAATCCTAACCGAGATGGGAATGAGTTATCTAATCATGTGAATTATGACTCGGTGAAGAAATATTATGCTTGAATTCATGACATACCAAGAGGTGAAAACCCGAAAGGGCTATGTTGGTAAAAAAGAGAAAAAAAAAGCCAAGAGGTGAAAATCCAAAAGGGCCCTGTTGGTAAAAAAAAGAGAAAAAGAAAAAAAAAAGCCAAGAGATGAAAACCTGAAAATGCCCTGTTGGTAAAAAAAAGAAGAGAAAAAAAGCCAAGAAGTGAAAACTCGAAAGGACCTTGTTGGTAAAAAAAAGAGAAGAAGGAAAAAGAGAAATGTCAAAAGGTGAAGACTCGAAAGAGCTCTATTGGTAAACAGTGCGATGAAAACCCGCAAAGGGCGTCTTGGAATCAATGAAAAATTCAAAGTCAGAAGCTCAAAAATGGTCCAAGTATGATCGAGGGAAGATCTATATGTCTTCAGATGTTTGTCCAAGAACTCAAGCTTTACTGGGTAGAGATCATAATCATAAAAGATTCTTGAGCGAAGTAGTAATAGAGTCCTCACAATTGATGTAACCCCCTCATCCCGGTCTGGCCGGATGACCGGTCCGAGTAAGCTACACGGGGAAAACCGAGTGAAAACTCCCTAAGGAATTCCCCCTCGGTTAGCAACCCTATTTTTTTTTCATTTTAAATCTTGTCTAGATGAGTATTTAATCATATGTGATCATACAGCGGAACAACATTCACGAGGCAAACAAACGAACTCAGCCCAATATCTTACAGCCCAATTTTAAGCTTTAACTACATGCGGTATCGATACCCTTAAGGGGTGTATCGATACCCCTTGACTAGGTTTAAGCTTTAACTGCAGGCGGTATCGATACCCTTAAGGGGTGTATCGGTACCCCCTTGACTAGGTCAACTGGTCAAAGTCAACCTGTAGAGACCGTATCGATACACCCAAGGAGTGTATCGATACCCTCCCCAACGGTTGACTTCCCACGGTCAACGCTAAGATGACGGTATCGATACACCAGAGGCCGGTATCGATACCGAAATGGACAGTAGCTCCAGTGACCAAAATGGTATCGATACACCCCCCAAGTGTATCGATACACGAGGCCTGAAACAAGAAGGTGGTATCGATACCGTACCAACCGTATCGATACCCCTGCCACGAACTTGCAGGTTTGAGCTGATTTAAGGCACAAGGAGGCCCTTAAATCCCTCTAAAACCCCAACCAACACACTAACATCAATCCTAAGGCAAATCAAACATAAAAGCATGCTTTAACTTGAAATCAAAGGCACAATCCAACGCTAGATGATACACAAACCATACAAGCAACATAAGCTTTCAAGCATAGCATTCCAACAAAAGGCATTTCAACATTTAAGGTCATACATGGTGCTCAAAGGCCTTAAAAGGCACATGATAAGCATAAAGAGGTTTGCACTATAACAAGGCAACCTAAACGTCTATAGACATATCACCACACACAAGCATACATCAAAGCATAACAAGATGTACATGTCTTCACTACAAACATAAGCATCCAAAAGACATGGCTTCCAAACAAACACATAGGCATCAACATAAGGCATCAACAAAAAGCCAACACAGATGAGTCTAGATACACGCTCCTAAAACACGTAGCATTTCCCATTGCTAAACTACTACATTATTTAATTAACCATACTTGAGCAATTACCACACGCTTGGACGCCCTTCTCTTGCTCCTTGCTAACTCCGAGCTAAAGATTTGCATTATCGGAAAAGGGAGAGCGTAAGCATAAAGCTTAGTGAGCCGAGCTCTAAAACATAACTACGACAATGCAGGGTTCAAAGCTTTCTTTAAAAGTAAAGACCAACACATACGAGTCATCCAACGACCTAATCCTTCTACTAACATACAAGTTCAACCAAGGGTCAACAATAAAGATATTTATCATGGCATCACGCCCCAAGGTATGCTTGAAGACATGATCTTAGATTAAAGCAAAACAATATAAAGGAATGATATAGTGAGGTACAACATGAGCACACATGGTATGCACAAGCATAACCAAAACACACACGGTGGGACTACACATCACCGTTTCGACTAGTAGTTTTCCAATGGGACTACACATCAAAGTACTCTTCTACTAGTCATTACCGGTGGGATTACACATCACCGGAGTCTTATACCACTCGCTACCGGTGGGACTACACATCACCGTAGCAATGACAACCATCACGTGAGGTTCGACACCAACCATGCAACACAATACACACTCACTATCATGCGACATGTACTCACTATATCATGCACAACCAAAACAAGTTGTAACAAATTCCACAATTAGGCATCACTTACTACATTACAATCTTACCAATCACAAATGGTCTCTGTGAAACAAATATTTTAATTTTGATATAACTAAAAACCTAAGGACTAAATTAAAAATGTCAAAACGAATTTTAAGTCCTCAAAATATCCCTATATAATTTTAAGATTATGCCCAAGTTAAAAACAAGCTTTTCAAATATTTTTCTAAGTGTTTCAAGTCAAAACAGTGAATTTTAAGCTCCTGTTTCGAAACGACCCTCAGGCGTTTCGAAACGTTTTCATCACTGTCGACCAGCATTCCGAAACGTGTATCGAAACACTTGAACCCGTTCCGAAACGGAATCACTCGTTTCGAAACTGTTCTTCATATTTGATTTAAAAAGAGTACAACGGTTCAAATATTTGCTGATTTTATATAGATAAAAATGGTGTTTCGAAACGGATCAAGGTCGTTCCGAAACGACCCTTGACAGTAGCAAATCCGTTTCAAAATGGATCCATATCGTTTCGAAAAAGGTATTAAGTTGATTTTGAAAATATGACCGTTATAGTGTTTTTAACTGAATTTCTGAAAATCGTTAAGGCGTTTCGAAACGGGATAAGACCGTTCCGAAACGACCTTTGACAGTGGCAAAAGTGTTTCGAAACGGCCCTAAGGCGTTTCGAAACGGGCTCTTAAATGCACCCCAACGGCTCTTTCTATTTTAGTCCATTCCGAAACAGGTACCCCGCGTTTCGAAACGGGTTGGTGCAGACTGCATTTATGGTGGTAAGAGAGGGTTCCAACGGCTCCATTTATGTTCCCAACCACCCAAACGGTTAGAAATCTATGAGGAGGTATAAAAGAGACATCCAAAAGCATCAGCAACAACTATTGATCCTAAAGCAAACATCCAAATATCAAAATCAAGCAATTGTGCAAAAATCCCATTTTGTGTAAAAATCCCAATTGTAATCTTCATTCATATTTTGTCAAATTGGGTTGAGTGTTTGTATTGGGGCTATCATTTGTATTGAGAGATATCTTATTAGCCTTCAAATTTCTTTGTTCTCTTGTGTGAGGGTTGGGTTGATTTTTGGGTAGAAAAATCAACCAAAATTGTAAAGGGTTGCCTCCTTGTCCTAGAAAAGGGGAAGAACGATTTAGTGGAATTGTTGCAAATCCTTAGTGAAGCTAAGGTAGTGGATGTAGAGTTCATTTGGAACTTGAACCACTCTAAATCTCTTGTCCATCAATTTTTAATTTGCAAACTTCCACCACAAACCTTTAAATTTCCAATTCACCCCCCTCTTGGTCAATTTCGATCTTGCGATCCACTCAACAATTGGTATCAGAGCTTAACTCTTTGAGGATTAACAACCACAAGAGGAGATCCTTGGAAGAGTGTGATCATCAAATTATCAAGAGATGGCTTCTACCTCCGGTTCCGGCATGTACGAGTCACAATCGACCACAAAGCCTCCCTTCTTCAACAGTGATAACTATTCTTTTTGGAAGAATAGAATGCGTCTATTCATCAAGTCAAATGACTATCTTGTGTGGGATGTCATTGAGGATGGGCCATACATTCCATTGAAGCAAGACGGTGAAGGCAAGATGGTGTTGAAGAAGAAAGCCGAAATGAGTGAAGAGGAGAGGAAAAAGATTCAAGTCAATGATAAAGCTCTCCACATGCTATTTTGTGCTTTCGGTCTGGACATCTACTCGAAGGTCTCATCAATTGAAAGTGCCAAGGAAGTGTGGGACACTCTTGAAACCACTTATGAAGGCACCAATGACGTCAAGGAAACTAAGATTGGAATTCTCAATCTTAGTTATGAAAATTTCAAGATGGAGCCCGATGAGACGGTGTCAAAGATGTTTGATCGATTCTCCACGATCGTCAATGGTCTAAAGGGCTTTGGAGAGATCATACCGGAAGACAAGCTTGTACGGAAGCTACTCTATTCACTTCCCGAGTCTTGGGATGGGAAGAGAACCGCTATCATCGAAGCAAAGAACTTGAAGACTTTGAAGCTTGATGAGCTTGTGGGTTCTCTCCTTACTCATGAGATCATGAAGCAAGGAAGGGAAGATGAGAAGAAGAAAGAAGAGAAAAGGGTAGAGAAGCTTGAGGTAGAGAAGAAGAAGAAGATGGGAATAGCTCTCAAGGCTAAAGCTTCACAACATGATGAGAGCTCATCTAGTGATGAGGATGAACTTGAAGAATTGGCTATGATAGCCAAACGATTCTCACACTTTATGAGGTCCAACCGGGGAAGAAAAATCCAAAGGAAGATGGACTTCAAAAGCAAGAACAAGGAAGATGGAAAGGATCCAATCATTTGCTTTGAGTGCAATAAACCCGGCCACATACGTTCGGAGTGCCCTCAACTCAAGAAGAAGGGCTTTGAGAAGAAGAAAAAGCTCAAAGCCAAGCTTGCTACTTGGAGTGATGAGGAGTCACCGGAGGATGACGAACAAGAAGTGGCTAACCTTTGCCTCATGGCACTTGAGGAAGATTCCTCCATGGTAACCTCTAACTCATCTACTTTAGATTTTTCATATGAAGAATTAAATGATGCATATGATGAGTTACAAGAGGTATATGATGAATTAGTTGAGAAGTATAAGGAGTCGGTCATTAGGAATAAAAAGATCATTCTAGAACTAAATGAGAAAAATGACTCACTTACTCAAGCTAATTCTAAATTTGAGAAAAAGATTTTAGGATTAAAAGATGAACTTAAATTTTTTCAATATGAAAATGTTGATCTTAATAATCTTTTATCTCAATGTAATTGTGAACACCAAAAGGTGTTGGGTGAGCTAAATGAGCTCAAAAAGTCTTTAAAAAATGTTGGTAGTGTCAAGCATGAAGTAGGAGAATCCTCTAGAACACACCAACCTAAGAAAAAGACTAACTACTACAAACAAGGTAGCTACCCTAGACATAGTAGAACTAAAAGAATTAGAAGTGTATGGGTTCCTAAGGAACTTGTAAAATCTAATAATATTATTGCTATGTCATCTTGGATTCCTAAGGGAACCAAGGTTTTGGGAGCTAACACTCATGGACCCAAAATGATTTGGGTACCAAAAACCAAAGTTTAATATCTTTGTTTGTAGGGGGAGCATTGCTACAAGGCCAAGGCACAAAGTCAAAACTCATGGTACCTTAATAGTGGATGCTCGAGACACATGACCGGAGACAAGAGTCGATTCATGGATCTAAAGCCAAAAAGTGGAGGAGTAGTAACATTTGGTGACAACTCCAAAGGCCACAATAAAGGTATTGGCTCCATAGGTAATCACTCTACCATTCTTATTGAAAATGTCTTATATGTCGATGGTCTTAAACACAATTTATTGAGCATAAGTCAACTATGTGATAGAGGATTTAATGTTTTGTTTGATAAAAATGGATGCAAAATTATAGACATTAAATCTAATAATATTATGCTCATAGGTCATCGCATAGGAAACATATACATGGTGCATTTAGATGACATACATACATCTCATGCATGCTTAGTTGCTCAAAATGAAAATGATGCATGGTTGTGGCATAGGAAGCTAGGACATGCTAGCATAAGTGTTTTAGAAAAACTAGTCTCTCTAAATCTAGTTAGAGGTTTACCCAAAATAAAGTTCTCAAATGATAAAATTTGTGATGCATGCTCAAAGGGTAAACAACATAGGTCTTCCTTTAAATCCATTAATGATGTTTCTACTAGTAGATGCTTACAATTAATTCACATGGATTTATTTGGGCCAATTAGGACTATGAGCTTGGGTGGTAAGTCTTATGCTTTTGTGCTAGTTGATGATTTTTCTAGATTTACTTGGGTTCTCTTTTTAAGTACTAAAGATGAGGCTTTGGAAAAATTCATCACATTTTCAAAACTAACCCAAAATGATCTTGAACTTAGAATTTCACATATTAGAAGTGATCATGGAACCGAGTTTCAAAATTTAGGGTTTGAAGATTTTTTAAATGAAAATGGTATTAGCCATAATTTTTCGGCTCCTCGAACTCCTCAACAAAATGGGGTAGTTGAGAGGAAAAATAGAACTTTACAAGAAATGGCTAGGACTATGCTTTGTGAAAACAATTTACCTAAATATTTTTGGGCGGAAGCCACAAACACCGCTTGTTATATTGTAAATCGAGTAATGATTAGGCCAATTTTAAAGAAAACCCCTTATGAGATCTTAAAATCTAAAAAGCCTAACATTAGCTATTTCCACCCTTTTGGGTGCAAGTGTTTTGTTTTAAATAATGGAAAAGACAACTTAGGTAAATTTGATGCAAAAAGTGATGAAGCCATTTTTATAGGTTACTCTTTAACCTCTAAAGCCTATCGAGTATTTAACAAAAGAACTTTAGTAGTAGAAGAATCCATTCATGTTGTATTCGATGATAACCTCCTTCCTAGGAAGGATTCTTGTGATGATGATGATGTAGGGATCATAAATGCCTTTGATGGAGGTCAAACTTCAAAGGAGGATGAGATTCCAACAAAGGAAGAGGACTCACAAGATCCACCTCTTGAAGCCTTGAAGGACTTGGCCATTGAGGAAAAGGAAGTGAGCTACCCAAGGGAGTTGAACTATGTCAAAGATGGTGAAATCTTGGGTGATCCATCCAAGGGGGTAACCACTCGTTCTTCTCTTAGATTAATGAACCATGTTGCATTTATCTCATGCATAGAGCCTAAAAATATAAAATAAACATTGAAAGATGACTTTTGGATTATGGTTATGCAAGAAGAGTTAAATCAATTTGAGAGAAGTAATGTATGGACATTAGTTGATAGGCCTAGTAATCAATCTACAATAGGAACTAAATGGGTCTTTAGGAACAAACTAGATGAGAGTGGTAACATTGTGAGAAATAAAGCTAGACTTGTAGCACAAGGTTACACTCAAGAAGAGGGAATAGATTTTGATGAAACCTATGCACCCGTAGCTAGAATGGAAGCCATTAGGATGTTGCTTGCATATGCATGTTATCATAATTTCAAGCTTTTTCAAATGGATGTTAAAAGCGCATTTTTAAATGGTTTTATAAATGAAGAAGTGTATGTGGAACAACCACCGGGTTTTGAAGATTCAAAATTTCCAAATCATGTTTTCAAACTTACCAAAGCACTTTATGGTTTAAAACAAGCTCCTAGAGCTTGGTATGAAAGGCTTTCAAATTTTTTGATTGAAAAAGGATTTGAAAAAGGTAAGGTGGACACTACACTCTTTATAAAAATGTATAAAAATGACATCTTAGTAGTTCAAATTTATGTTGATGATATTATTTTTGGTTCTACTAATGAATGTCATTGTCAAGAGTTTGCTAAGTTAATGCAAGGTGAATTTGAGATGAGCATGATGGGGGAGCTCTCATTCTTTTTGGGACTCCAAATCAAGCAAAAGAAGGATGGCACCTTCATCAACCAAGCAAAATACATAAAGGATATGCTCAAGAAGTTTGGCTTGGAGAATGCAAAGCCTCAAGCCACTCCTATGAGCTCATCTACAAAGCTTGACAAAGATGAAGGAGGTAAGTGTGTTGACTCTAAGCTTTATCGTTCCATGATTGGATCTTTGCTTTACCTTACCGCAAGTAGACCGGATATCTTGTTTAGTGTTTGCTTGTGTGCTAGGTTTCAAGCTAATCCTAGAGAGTCTCACCTTATAGCCGTTAAGAGAATCTTTAGATACCTTAGAGACACTCCTTGTTTAGGTCTTTGGTATCCTAGAGACTCTACCTTCAACCTTCATGCTTACTCGGATGCGGATTATGGGGGTTGTAAAATCGATAGGAAAAGTACTTCGGGAACTTGTCAATTCTTAGGTAGTATGCTCATATCTTGGTTCTCTAAGAAACAAAATAGTGTAGCCTTATCTACCACCGAAGCCGAGTACATATCCTTAGGGAGTTGTTGTGCTCAAGTCCTTTGGATGAAGCAACAACTCTTAGATTATGGAATTAAAGTTGAAACTATACCCCTAAAATGTGACAACACTAGTGCTATTTGTTTAACAAAAAATCCCATCCAACACTCTAGAACCAAACACATAGAAATAAGGCATCATTTCATTAGAGATCATGTCCTTAAGGAAGATGTGGTTATAGAGTATGTAGACACCTTGAATCAATTAGCGGACATATTTACAAAACCCTTAGACAAAGAGCGTTTTTGGTCCCTTAGGAGAGAGTTAGGTCTAGCTAGCCTATCTTGACCTTTTAGGACCTCTTTTGTGCTTAAATATGCTTGATCTTGTGAAATGCCATGTTTATGTGTTTAAACTCCTAATTTCATCCATGCCTATAGTTAGGGGGAGTATGTTTATGCTTAAATATGTTTTGCCTGCTCATTCATAACATTTATGCATGTTAGGCCTCCTAAAACTTTTAGAGCCTTTTCTGCACTTCCAGGCCCAGGTGTATCGAAACGGGTGACCCTGTTTCGATACGGATACCTTAAATCCTGTTCTGAGAGAAGGGCGTTTCGAAACGCCTAAAAAGCGTTCCGAAACGTTTTTGCTACTGCCAAGGGGTGTTTCGCAACGTGTTCCGATACGGGTCAAAAGGGTTTCGATACAGTCAACACCGTATCGAAATGGTCAGTCTATGGTCTCAAAACGGTCAAAACCCTAGCCGCCCCGTTTCGAAACGGCCCCGACCGTTCCGAAACGGCATCGCGGACTGCTTTAATTAGGGCTTTTAATGATAAAGTTTCACTTTTTATCAAACTCCTAAAACCCTAAACCGCCTCCCTCTTTATAAATACCCTCTCAAACTCATTGATTTTCACAAAATTGTGAGGGGTTTTACTTTAAAACTCAAGTCTAAGTAAGTTTCATCAAAATTGTGCAAGGATTTTCATCAAATCATCCAAAATCCCAAACTAAGGTAATTTTTCTTCTTTTCTTTTTCTTTCAATTTATGTTCGAATCTTAGGTTAGAAAATTTTATTTTTGTATACATTATAGTTTTTCCTTTGTGGGTTTTCCATATCTTGTAAAAAAATTTCAAAATCCCAAAATTTTTTATTCGAATATAAATTTTTTCAGTCGTCTTTTTCTTTAATGTTCTTTTTTATTTTTTTAATTTTAATTTTGTTTTCAAAAACCTAAGTGGGATTTATTATTGGATTGATTCTAAATATCCATGCATACACTTAATTTTAAAATACACTTGCTTAATGTTTTTAGATGGCGGATCAAGCTAAAAAGAAGCGCAAGGCCGTTCAATCCGGTGATTCGGGCATTCGTCCAAATCTCACTATGATTTTTCAGAAATCTCTTAAAACTCCGGAGGCGCGTGCTCGCTTCTCTTTTGTCAAGGATTTCGCAGTTCGCAAAGAACGTGTCATTGATCTTGACTTCCTCAATTCCGAGCGATTCCTATTTCGTTATCTCGACCGTTTGAGTGAGTGGAATCTTATTTTGTTCTTGAGCATTCCGGATATTCGCTACAAACACATGGTACTCCTTTTTTACTCTAATGCTCGATTTCTTTATGATGAGACCAAAACCGAGATTATAGGAATCGAGTCTTCCTTATTGGGCAAAAAGTTTGTTGTTAATGTTGCTCTTTTGGAGTCTATTTTTAAACTTAAGGATGAGGGTCTTGAGGATGAACGTCACTTTGGCAATTTCACCGGTAAAGCACTTAATTTGGATGTGCATGATCGCGTTCTTCACTTGATGGTTTTTTGGTTCATTCGACCTTCTGGAGGTAAATACTCTCATATCCGTCAAACTGATCATTTTTGGCTTGAGTGTTTCCGTAGAGGTGAGCGCCCTAATGTGCCTAAAATAATTTTTGCCGAGACAGTCAATAATATTAAGCTTATTGACACAAATGAGTTGAAGTCGTTTACCTATGGTTTTCTCTTGAGACTTCTCATGCAAACTTGGATCTATCCTTCTCTACGCTCTATGGGCAATGGACGAAGTTTCACCGTTCTCAAGTCAAGAGCGATGATGATACTTCGGATGAAGATGACGAGGCCTAGGATTTTCATATCATATCATATCATATTATCTATGCATTTTAGGGTTAAGATTGCATCTTTATGTTTTCTCATGTTTTAGGAACCTATGCTTATGGCTTTTTATTTGGGATTTTATGTTGAACTTAATGTTGGTTTATGTTTTGGATATTTTGATTATGAATTAATATTATGGTTGCTTATTATTGCTTATTGGTACTAATCTTTTATCTTCTCTATGAGCTTTCATTGTTCTTTTTGATCTAACAAAAAGGGGGAGAAGAAATTTAAAAGCCACACTAAAATTCGTTTTAAATTTTAAAAGGTTTTTTAAAGGTTTACAACTTGGATTTCAAACTTGGATTTCAAATCAAAAATTTCTTTTAACTTTAAAAACCTATCTTAAATTAAGGGGGAGTTAGAATATTTCTCAAAACTTTCAAATTTCTCAAAAATTCTAACTTTGGTTTTGTTATATCAAAAAGGGGAGATTGTGAAACAAATATTTTAATTTTGATATAACTAAAAACCTAAGGACTAAATTGAAAATGTCAAAACGAATTTTAAGTCCTCAAAATATCCCTATATAATTTTAAGATTATGCCCAAGTTAAAAGCAAGCTTTTCAAATATTTTTCTAAGTGTTTCAAGTCAAAACAGTGAATTTTAAGCTCCTGTTTGTAACGGCCCTCAGGCGTTTCGAAACGTTTTCATCACTGTCGACCACCGTTCCGAAACGTGTATCGAAACACTTGAACCCGTTCTGAAACGGAATCACTCGTTTCGAAACTGTTCTTCATATTTGATTTAAAAAGAGTACAACGGTTCAAATATTTGCTGATTTTATATAGATAAAAAGGGTGTTTCGAAACGGATCAAGGTCGTTCCGAAACGACCCTTGACAGTAGCAAATCCGTTTCGAAA
Organism: Hibiscus trionum; assembly: GCA_030270665.1. Lineage (NCBI taxonomy): Eukaryota > Viridiplantae > Streptophyta > Magnoliopsida > Malvales > Malvaceae > Hibiscus > Hibiscus trionum. The sequence continues at coordinate 7,133,394 of BSYR01000024.1, read as the reverse complement.
CGGATCCATATCGTTTCGAAACAGGTATTAAGTTGATTTTGAAAATATGATCGTTATAGTGTTTTTAACTGAATTTCTGAAAATCGTTAAGGCGTTTCGAAACGGGATAAGACCGTTCCGAAACGACCTTTGACAGTGGCAAAAGTGTTTCGAAACGGCCCTAAGGCGTTTCGAAACGGGCTCTTAAATGCACCTCAACGGCTCTTTCTATTTTAGTCCGTTCCGAAACAGGTACCCCGCGTTTCGAAACGGGTTGGTGCAGACTGCATTTATGGTGGTAAGAGAGGGTTCCAACGGCTCCATTTATGTTCCCAACCACCCAAACGGTTAGAAATCTATGAGGAGGTATAAAAGAGACATCCAAAAGCATCAGCAACAACTATTGATCCTAAAGCAAACATCCAAACATCAAAATCAAGCAATTGTGCAAAAATCCCATTTTGTGTAAAAATCCCAATTGTAATCTTCATTCATATTTTGTCAAATTGGGTTGAGTGCTTGTATTAGGGCTATCATTTGTATTGAGAGATACCTTATTAGCCTTCAAATTTCTTTGTTCTCTTGTATGAGGGTTGGGTTGATTTTTGGGTAGAAAAATCAACCGAAATTGTAAAGGGTTGCCTCCTTGTCCTAGAAAAGGGGAAGAACGATTTAGTGGAATTGTTGCAAATCCTTAGTGAAGCTAAGGTAGTGGATGTAGAGTTCATTTGGAACCTGAACCACTCTAAATCTCTTGTCCATCAATTTTTAATTTGCAAACTTCCACCACAAACCTTTAAATTTCCAATTCACCCCCCCTCTTGGTCAATTTCGATCTTGCGATCCACTCAACAGTCTCACTCACCATTTTCGTGCACAACCTGCACCAACTTACACACATTTCACAAGGTATAACAATGTCACCATTATTACCATCATACATAATCAACGATTTAATAAATAGCCACATGTTTCCTCCCAAAGTATTGGGGTTTTATGTATATCAAAAGGTCATTTCAAGCAATGAAAAACAATGGTATAATGGGAAATTTAAAGAGGCATTTGACATCACTTACTCTTTGAGTTTAAATTACTTTCAAACCCAAATATAAACCACTCCCAAAATCATCCTTGAGTCAAAACAATACTTGAAAACATTTCCACATCCACATGCTTGAACCAACCTTTGAAAATCAAATTAAAACATTAACCACTCTCCTCACTTCCTTAAGCAAGCCAAGCAAAGCCGACACAAGCCTCCATGATTTCTGAAATCGGTCTCGAGCTTCACCAAACTTCAATCCTTGTTTCTTTCAAAACCGAGCCAAATAAGGGAGAAAAGAGGTGGGTTAGCCACTTGGAGAAAAACCTCTCCTTTGTCGTGAGAATGGAAATGGGGAGGGAGGAAGATGACAACATTTTGTGTTTTAAATCAAAAGTGGGGGTTTTTAATTTAGAAATCCAAATATTTACACAAATGCCATTAATGAATGGCTATTGGGCTTGGTTTAAAAATTGGGTCCAACACCTTTGTTTTATTTCCAAACAAAACCCGAACCATTATTTAATTTATTTAAATTATAAAACCGAACCCGGATAATATTAAAACATTATTTTCACCCGACCCCCAAACCCGGGTGTTACAACTCTCCCCTACTTAAGGAAATTTCATCCCCGAAATTTATCAGACAGGAAGAGTCACTGACACATGCTCCTCCACACTTTCTCTCACCACAACATACCCACCAACTCGGTAGACTCACCACACAACATTAGCTATTTGATGCCAAGATCTCAACGGGTTCCTCAATGCATGACCATTTTAAACTCAACTCAATCTCTTCAACAACATAACACGGAACAAAACTGGCTCACACTTCTGAATCATAGATATACAGAACACATTACATACCTCCTTCTAACTATGGTGGTAACTGCAATAGATAAACAACAGAACTAGCCGGATTCACAAACTCATACAACACTGCTTGAATTCTTGACACATAACCTTCTCTAACTGACCATCTGACTTCAACAGGTAACCAAACACTATACAGACGTCTTCAAAAATCTAGCCGAAAACTCGAATCTCTATCGGCCACTATTGATCTCAAGACACTGTACAATTCACACTCTTGCTAAGGCACAACTCCGCCATCTTACCCACGGTACAAGTAACGTGAACGTGTATAAAGGACCACATACAGTGCAACTAACATTGATCACTCAGCTAAGTTCTCACTGAGGAAATCGAAGGCGGATCAGACACTAGATCTCTCGAATCTATTACTCACTTCCAATACGAATCTCCCACGGATGTAACAAACTAGAAGAAAACTGATGCTCGGTTTTAACACGCTGGCAATTTACACACTTACTCTCATACTGAACCACATTATTCATCAACTCAATCCAGAAGTACTCATCTTCAACCCACAATACGTCTTCATACAACTCGGATGCAATACAAATGAACTGCCGTATGCTTCGGCCAACACAATACGTCTCAAAACACTATGTCTATAGGTACAACTATTCTGTCTCTAAAAATACAAACTCTATCATCTCTGAAACTGTATTCTGACGGTCTTCCTTCCACTATGTCTTGCACGTGAGGTGCCAAGAACCTGTCTTGCAACTGTTTCTCTTCAAGCATTCTGACTCAATGTAGGTCCAACATGAAACTCGGCCACAAGAATACTATCATTCGGTAAACTGAATTCGGCAATTACATCTCGTAGCCCAACTACTAATCTAACAACAACATAGCTCGGAACATCGATTTCTACGTTGACTATCTTCGGATGGTACTCAATCTTGATATCACAGTCTTCAAGCATGTCTAACACTTTATGCGGTTCAAGTTTCAATCCTTCCTAAGTCTTCAAATATTTCGAGTTCTGATGATACATACATATACACTGTGCATTTCTTACTATACAAGCTTTGTCTCTAAGTCTTCGAAGCAAATACAACTGTAATTAACCCTATGTCTCATATCAGATAACTCTTCTCACAGTCTTCCAACTATCTTGATGAACAAGCCGGAATCTTCTGCCTTGCATAAGCACACAACCTAACTCTACATGTAACACATCACTATGGTTCGCAAACTCTTTCTCTGATATAAGCTGATCCAAGGTCGAAGCTCTCTTCAAAGTTTCTTTCGGTTTCTCAAGGGCTCATTGTCTCGCATCTAACCACACAACTGAACATTCTTATGTACAATCTATCAATGGAGCAACTATCTTCAAAAGACTATTTACAATTCTCTGAAAGTAACAATGCTAGACCTAGGAATTATAGATATCTGTCACTGTCTTCAATTTCTTCCAACTCATATCTTCTTTTGCCTACTTGGGATTCACTCTAACACACTCGGCTGATCTACATGTCCTAGGAGAACATCTTCATTAACTCGGAGTTCACGTTGCACAACTTGGCATACAACTGATTCCCTAAAATGATCTACCACACTAACTTCAAAGCTTGTCATGGCCTTCTTCGGTACGTGAATATACTCATGTGTCATCTATGAGAACTATTACAACTGATCAAGGAACTCGGGAATTAATCTGTTCAACATCTCTATGAAGGTAACTAATACACTAGTCAAACAAAACGGCATAACTCAGAGCTCAAGGTGATCACATCTTGCCCCTAAAGCTGTCTTCGGTACTTCGACTTTTCTCACTTTCAACTGGTAGTAAACGGATCTCAACTAATCTCCGAAAAGACTGAAGCACACACTAACTGATCAACAAATCACTGACACTCAGAAACGGATACTAATTATTCACTGTCACTTGTTTCAACTGTCCGAAATCTAAACACATTCTCGTACTGTCACACTTTCTTCTTCACAAACTGCATTGTCATACTCTAAGATGATGTACTAAGCCAAATGAATCTAAGGTCTAACAAACTCGAAGTTGATTCTTCAACACTCTCAAGTCGGTCGAGAATCATGAGATACAGAGCAAACAAAACAGGAGCAACTCGGAGAGGGTATCAATAACAAACTCTTCTTCCCTAACAAGGGACAAACCGGGTAATTCTTACCAACAATTTTAGGAAAATACAACATATTCTAACAGTCTGCGGTCTAATCCTCATTCAATAATCAAATCCATCACATTTGCTAGGCAAGCCTGTCAACTAACTCAATCAATCTTTGACCTCTAAGGCTGGATCAACATTCGATACGAAATCCACATTCCCACCTACCACTACGATCTCATAGTCATCCATAAGCTTTAAGAAAACTCTCATTGTCTCAAAGTCTACCCTAACTCTATGTTCTACAAACTAATCCGTGCACAGCTTCACATCAAAACCGTAAAAAGGCAATTCCATCGCATCAACTGAAAACACGTGCCACTGAACCATCAACGGACACCCCTTGTACATCTCTCTGACCACGACTGTATCCCCGAAGGAGCTAGTAACACTAACACCTACCTCTAGTACCTCACAAGGTAGATTCAACAACTTCGCATGCTCACTCCAAATACACGGACACGTAGATCCAGAATTAATCAGAAAAACAAGCCCAAGGGCTGTATCGAGGAATTACTTGCCACAACATCGACATCATTCCGAAGCCAACTCTTAGTTCATAACTTCTCTTACCCTTTCATGTCAAGATCGGTCACATTGTTCTCCCTCAACAGAAACCAACTCATGTGCCTGTTGACCCAAACAAACAAACTGCACTCCAAACTCTGGTACGGTCATACTGCCCCGAACTAAAGTGACGTACTCTCTCATCGTTCACATCCTTCAAAACCTCAGATTCACGATTACTGGCCCTAGGCCCACGTCTCGGCCTCAAACTTACCAAAGACAACAATACAACAACAAACAAAACACACAAGCAAGAATAATTAGGGTTAGCAAGAGCAAGGGTCCAAGGTGCTCAAGTATATTCCTTTACAAAAATCCTTTCAAATAAGTAATAGTAGCAATGGGAAACTCGACACTACGTTTCAACACACCCATCATGCCAACACATGCTTTCAAACACCGTACTAACAAGCAAACATCAAGCATACATGGCAAAACATTCACCGAGACATAACAACAACATAACACATCAAACTTACCTCACTTACCTACCCGAGGTCTCGGAAACCTGGCTCTGATACCAATAAATGTAACCCCCTCGTCCCGGTCTGGCCGGATGACCGGTCCGAGTAAGCTACACGGGGAAAACTGAGTGAAAACTCCCTAAGGAATTCCCCCTCGGTTAGCAACCCTATTTTTTTCATTTTAAATTTTGTCTAGATGAGTATTTAATCATATGTGATCATACAGCGGAACAACATTCACGAGGCAAACAAACGAACTCAGCCCAACATCTTACAGCCCAATTTTAAGCTTTAACTACATGCGGTATCGATACCCTTAAGGGGTGTATTGATACCCCTTAACTAGGTTTAAGCTTTAACTGCAGGCGGTATCGATACCCTTAAGGGGTGTATCGGTACCCCCTTGACTAGGTCAACTGGTCAAAGTCAACCCGTAGAGACCGTATCGATACACCCAAGGAGTGTATCGATACCTTCCCCAACGGTTGACTTCCCACGGTCAACGCTAAGATGACGGTATCGATACACAAGAGGCCGGTATCGATACCGAAATGGACAGTAGCTCCAGTGACCAAAATGTTATCGATACACCCCCCCAAGTGTATCGATACACGAGGCCTGAAACAAGAAGGTGGTATCGATATCGTACCAACCGTATCGATACTCCTGCCACGAACTTGCAGGTTTGAGCTGATTTAAGGCACAAGGAGGCCCTTAAATCCCTCTAAAACCCCAACCAACACACTAACATCAATCCTAAGGCAAATCAAACATAAAAGCATGCTTTAACTTGAAATCAAAGGCACAATCCAACGCTAGATGATACACAAATCATACAAGCAACATAAGCTTTCAAGCATAGCATTCCAACAAAAGGCATTTCAACATTTAAGGTCATACATGGTGCTCAAAGGCCTTAAAAGGCACATGATAAGCATAAAGAGGTTTGCACTATAACAAGGCAACCTAAACGTCTATAGACATGCCACCACACACAAGCATACATCAAAGCATAACAAGATGTACATGTCTTCACTACAAACATAAGCATCCAAAAGACATGGCTTCCAAACAAACACATAGGCATCAACATAAGGCATCAACAAAAAGCCAACACAGATGAGTCTAGATACACGCTGCTAAAACACGTAGCATTTCCCATTGCTAAACTACTACATTATTTAATTAACCATACTTGAGCAATTACCACACGTTTGGATGCCCTTCTCTTGCTCCTTGCTAACTCCGAGCTAAAGATCTGCATTGTCGGAAAAGGGAGAGCGTAAGCATAAAGCTTAGTGAGCGGAACTCTAAAACATAACTACGACAATGCAGGGTTCAAAGCTTTCTTTAAAAGTAAAGACCAACACATATGAGTCATCCAACGACCTAATCCTTCTACTAACATACAAGTTCAACCAAGGGTCAACAATAAAGATATTTATCATGGCATCACGCCCCAAGGTATGCTTGAAGACATGATCTTAGATTAAAGCAAAACAATATAAAGGAATGATATAGTGAGATACAACATGAGCACACATGGTATGCACAAGCATAACCAAAACACACACGGTGGGACTACACATCACTGTTTCGACTAGTAGTTTTCCAATGGGACTACACATCAAAGTACTCTTCTACTAGTAACTACCGGCGGGACTACACATCACCGGAGTCTTATACCACTCGCTACCGGTGGGACTACACAGCACCGTAGCAACGACAACCATCACGTGAGGTTCGACACCAACTATGCAACACAATATACACTCACTATCATGCGACATGTACTCACTATATCATGCACAACCAAAACAAGTTGTAACAAATTCAACAATTAGGCATCACTTACTACATTATGTTGCGTGTAAAAGTGTCTATCGCAATGTAGTGCAAGTGTACACGACGCAAGTAGTAAAGTGATACTGGAGTATCGGATATCGTCTCCACAGGGACTGGGCTAACCCTTTCCTTCGCTATCTGCACAAGGGGAAAGAAAATATTTAAGATGGTTGTCACGAAAATAATAAAGAATACTTAAATAAAATAGTAAAGATATCAAGATAGAGAGAATGGGCTGGTATTGAATTGCTCAGTAGTGCAGGTATTGAATTGCTTAGGAACTCCAGTTCTGTCGTCGCGCCTGTCGCCGACAGCACCTGTCGCGGCAGCTGTCCGTTGGTCGTCGCGGCAGCAAACACACCAACTCAGTACGTTCAAGTTTGGCAAGAATCCCAGATCTGCCTTGGCCTATCCCTAGGTCCAAGTCTGTCGATGATCACGTCTTTGACGATACCTCCCGGCGTGAATCGAAGGATGAACACCGATGTGTATGAATTCTTCCTTAGCCACTTAACCTTGCCCTATCCCTAGGCACAAGATAGTTCAACTATAAACTAGAGAACTCGCTCTTATTTCTTTCGTATACTTAACTCTCCCGATGCTAAGTAAATAGATAACCTCACAATGCTCTCCCGATGCTCTTGCAAGATATTAAAACCAAAATAAGAGAACTTGAAGTTTATTTTATTGAACTTGAAAAATCCTAAAACAAAGCAACCCTTGCAACTACTTTACAAAACAACCCGTAGCCCTAGGGGGAATTTAGAACATGTCGGTGACGGGTGGACGGCAGGGGTTTGGTTTCGGTTATGGGGTAATCGGTTCTTCCCTAGGTTTAATCTATGCCCTTATATAAGCTTTGGGCTAAAGTTATCTAAGGTAACAAGGATTACAACTTTAATTAAAAGTAAGATTCTAATAAAGACTAAATCTCTAAAGTCTCCTACTTTCCAGCCGCATCCTTGTTTCTAGGAATTTCTTCTCCTTGAGCTTTGGCTTGACATATCTTTTGATCCGGGGCTTGGAAAAATATTTGGCTTCCACACGACAGACGAGCAGATTTTTCTCTATCTATCGAGATCCACTTTACTTTTCCTCTTCATAAGTCTGCTGTCACCTTGCTGTCACGACAGGTCCATGACAGGTTCGTCTTCTTCGGCTGCTTGTCCAGTTCAGCTCTTCTGCTTATCTGCCTTGCGCCTGCCTTCTCCGTCTTCTATGGCAGATACCTACAAAAACGGCCATTTTTAGTAGAATCTGTGCCTTTTAATATATTTGTGATGTTTTGCTGTAAACTGACCTAAATGCAATGAATAATGCTTGAATGCAGCAGAAATATGGGTTAAAAAGGGTGTAAATAATAGAACTTTTAAACACTCATCACACCCCCAAACTCAAGTTTTTGCTTGTCCTCAAGCAATTAAGACTTAAAAGAAGAATGAAAATTTTTGTGTTGGCCTTCAAACAGTGAACTGTCCCTTACCCGTCGCTCATTCTCTATGGCGGCAGCAACCTGTCGGAAAGGTTAGGATCTGTCCGGAATCTCCCTATAGCTCTCGTGCAGTGTGTGCATGCTTGTGAACAGTTATATGCTAAGACTCTCTTAGTTTCACTAGAATATTCAACTTCTTAACTCGAATTTTTATGCCAAAGTTTTTTTTTTTAGAAGGCACATTTTCATGCTTCTTTTTCTTCTATTTTCAAGCTAAATTTTTCTAGAGCCAGTTTTGGGCACCTCTAGTTAGCTTCCTAGAGCCGGTTTCGGGCACCTCTAGGTTTTTGTTTTTCTTTTGCTAAACTTCTTTCCTAGAGCCAGTGTTAGACACCTCTAGGGGCTATTCAAGTTCTAAGCATCCTATTCTAGTTTGGCTAAAAGAAATCTAAGCGATATAACAGTCACAAATGTGTTTAAATTTTCAGAACTATAGAAAGGCTCTAAACTTTTCCTTAAACTGTCCTAAAGATGCTGCCACGACAGAGCCGTCATGACAGGTAAGTTAACTTCACAGTTTTAAGCCAACAGTTTTATATTTTCTGATTTTTTTAGAGAACTTAAAATAAATAAAAGACACAACAAATAATAGAAAGATGTAGCTAAGACTCCATTAATGATGGAGGGTTGCCACCCCCAAACTCAAGGGTTGCATTGCCCTCAATGCAAAATGACAGAAAAATAAAAACATGAAAAATACATCACAAAAGATAAAAGCAGGCAGCAATAAGAGGAAAATAAAAACTTAAATTTTCAGTCGCTGTCCTTGCTGCTGCTGCTGACACGGATCTGACGGCGGCGTCTGGGCTGTGGAGGAGGCTGGGCAGGTTCAGGGGCAGGCTCAGGGGCAGGTTGCTCCATGACCTGGATGTCGGAGCTGTTGCCGCTGAGAAAGTGGAGGCAGCATTGCGTCGGGTTTTCCTATAAGACATATTAGTGCAAGGGTTGTGAAAAGTAAATGAAAGCAAATGAAAACTAAAAAAAGGGAGAACAAGTAAGAAAGACAGAAGTGAGTGAAAATGAAAGTGAAACGGGGTTTTATAGCGGTCGAGGTGCTGCCCGTTAATGATGTAACGGCAGGCGTGAAAAACGGAGCGACTCTGGGGATTTAGCGTGTCTGACGCGTCTGACACGCATTTATGCGTCTGCTACGCGTCTGTCACATGCTTCTGCGTCTGCCGTGTCAGTCTGTTGACAGCCTGTCTTATCCGTCTGCGGCGGCAGGTGAAACGGCAGGCTTCAATAAATGGGCTCTGTTGGGCTGATAGATGGATGGTGAGCTTGGGTCACTTCTTCTTTTCTTCTTGATTCCTTTATTTCCTAAAAGCATAAAAATAGAAAAACATTATTCGAATAAAATAAACCTAATTACCTAATAGTAAGTAATAATAAAAATAAATAAATAAAATAAGTTAAATTAGGAGTGCCTTGAGGGGCATCTCCTAAAGTAACTACTCCCTGTTCTATTGATGCTTGAGGGGTCGTTTCCGGTACTTCTTGAAGTCCATCTGTACCCTCCATCTGGTGATTTTTCTCATGGTGGAGGCTCTTTTCTTTCTCTTCCCTTTGTTAACAAATAATAAAAAAAATAATAAAAAAATAAAAATAAAAGAAAAGTGTAGAAGCTAGGGTAAGAGTATGTTGCCAGTCCCCGGCAATGGCGCCAAAAACTTATTGCGTGTAAAAGTGTCTATCGCAATGTAGTGCAAGTGTACACGACGCAAGTAGTAAAGTGATACTAGAGTATCGGATATCGTCTCCACAGGGACTGGGCTAACCCTTTCCTTCGCTATCTGCACAAGGGGAAAAGAATAGATTAAGATATTTGTCACGAAAATAATGAAGTAAACGTAAATAAAAAGAATAAAGATATCAAGATAAAGAGAATGGGCTGGTATTGAATTGCTCAGTAGTGCAGGTATTGAATTGCTTAGGATCTCCAGTTCTGTCGTCGCGCCCGTCGCCGACAGCACCTGTCGCGGCGGCTGTCCGTTAGCTGTCGCGGCAGCGAACACTAACTCTGTACTTCAAGCTTGGCAAGAATCCCAGATCTGCCTTGCCCTATCCCTAGGCACAAGTCTGTCGATGATCACGTCTTTGATGATACCTCCCGGCGTGAATCGAAGGATGAACACCGATGTGTATGAATTCTTCCTTAGCCACTTAACCTCGCCCTATCCCTAGGCACGAGATGGTTCAACTATAAACTAGAGAACGCGCTCTTATCTCTTTCGTATACTTAACTCTCCCGATGCTAAGTAAATGGATAACCTCACAATGCTCTCCCGATGCTCTTGCAAGATATTAAAACCAAGATAAAAGAACTTGAAGTTTATTTTATTGAACTTGAAAAATCCTAAAACAAAGCAACCCTTGCAACTACTTTACAAAACAACCCGTAGCCCTAGGGGGAATTTAGAACATGTCGGTGACGGGTGGACGGCAGGGGTTTGGTTTCGGTTATGGGGTAATCGGTTTTTCCCTAGGTTTAATCTATGCCCTTATATAAGCTTTGGGCTCAAGTTATCTAAGGTAACAAGGATTACAACTTTAATTAAAAGTAAGATTCTAATAAAGACTAAATCTCTAAAGTCTCCTACTTTCCAGCCGCATCCTTGTTTCTAGGAATTTCTTCTCCTTGAGCTTTGGCTTGACATATCTTTTGATCCGGGGAAAAATATTTGGCTTCCACACGACAGACGAGAAGATTTTTCTCTATCTATCGAGATCCACTTTACTTTTCCTCTTCATAAGTCTGCTGTCACCTTGCTGTCACGACAGGTCCATGACAGGTTCGTTCTTCTTCGGCTGCTTGTCCAGTTCAGCTCTTCTGCTTATCTGCCCTGGGCCTGCCTTCTCCGTCTTCTATGGCAGATACCTACAAAAACAGCCATTTTTAGTAGAATCTGTGCCTTTTAATATATTTGTGATGTTTTGCTGTAAACTGACCTAACTGCAATGAATAATGCTTGAATGCAGCAGAAATATGGGTTAAAAAAGGTGTAAATAATAGAACTTTGCAACGGAACCATGGCAACCCTCCATCTGGTGATTTTTCTCATGGTGGGGGCTCCTTTCTTTCTCTTCCCTTTGTAGTCCATGAAGTCCTCCCTTCTTGGTAATGTTTCTGAGGGCATGAACATATGATTAGAAAAAATCAAATTGACATTCGACCACAAACTTACCTTGTTTTCGTTGAATGTTGTTGTGGTTGAATGTAGCCCGTGCTGTCGTGTCTGCTGCTGTGACAGGCAGTTATTTTGACAGCCTGTTGTCAGGTTACTTTGCAGGTCAATGGGACATTGGTAATTGCCATCGCTCTCTATACTAAATTCTGTTGACCACTCGTAAATCTCCATCAGTAGAGACTTTGATGATTCTATGTCCACCGGCTTTGGTTCCTCTAATACCTGCAATGGAATTGGTGAGTTTTCATATAATTCAAAAGGTTCGTTTATTACCTGCTCATATTCCATCGGCGAGGCATTGTCATTGGGTAGCTCTTCTAGGTGGTCGTGCGAGTGCCATGACAGGGATGGATGTGTGCAATCTTGGTTAGGCATAATCGAGGTCGTGGGTTGAGAGTTTGCCTCTGATGTGGTTGCTGCTTCAGCATCAGTTTCTGTCGAGGCGGCAGTTGCTGCCAAGGCGGAAGTTGCTGTCGAGGCGGCAGTTGCTGTCGAGGCGGCAGTTTCTGTCGAGGCGGCAGTTTCCGCTTTGACTGGAGTTTCTGCCTCAAAAGTTGTTGCTGCCGTGACATTCTCTTGAATTTCACTAAGCATTGTCGCGGTGTTGCTCCATTCCGGCTCCTCGGTCATTGCCATGGCAGGTTGTTGCTCAGACTCATCATATGTTGGGTATTCCTTCACATGGGCATCCTCGTCGTCTTGCCTCAGGATTTCATGTTCATCTGTGGCATGAATGAGGACTGGTCTGCTCAAGAGTTCATCCATCTTGGCGATACTTGCGTTCGTAGAGGCTGACACTTTTTGAGTGATTGCCAAGAAGGCTTGCAGTGTGTCTTCTAAGGATTTTGACTGCTCTTGAGGATAATGACATTGCCAGGGCAGGTCGGGTTCTGCAGCAAAACTGTTATGGTATAAAAAATTTTGTGGGTTTTGATCGTACCATAAAAAATTTTGCTGCTGCGGCATCGGCATTTGCTGCCCCTGTTGCTGTCGTGGCAGCATGTCTTTACGGTAGTTGCGAGAACTTTCCCACATCAACTCTCGAATGGTTTTTCCTGGCATGGTGATGCCCTTGAACCTGTATTTTCACCTGAGTTTTTTTTTAAATAATAAAAAAAATAAAAATAAAAGAAAAGTGCAGAAGCTAGGGTAAGAGTGTGTTGCCAGTCCCCGGCAACGGCGCCAAAAACTTGTTGCGTGTAAAAGTGTCTATCGCAATGTAGTGCAAGTGTACACGACGCAAGTAGTAAAGTGATACTGGAGTATCGGATATCGTCTCCACAGGGACTGGGCTAACCCTTTCCTTCGCTATCTGCACAAGGGGAAAGAAAATATTTAAGATGGTTGTCACGAAAATAATAAAGAATACTTAAATAAAATAGTAAAGATATCAAGATAGAGAGAATGGGCTGGTATTGAATTGCTCAGTAGTGCAGGTATTGAATTGCTTAGGAACTCCAGTTCTGTCGTCGCGCCTGTCGTCGACAGCACCTGTCGCGGCAGCTGTCCGTTGGTCGTCGCGGCAGCAAACACACCAACTCAGTACGTTCAAGTTTGGCAAGAATCCCAGATCTGCCTTGGCCTATCCCTAGGTCCAAGTCTGTCGATGATCACGTCTTTGACAATACCTCCCGGCGTGAATCGAAGGATGAACACCGATGTGTATGAATTCTTCCTTAGCCACTTAACCTTGCCCTATCCCTAGGCACAAGATAGTTCAACTATAAACTAGAGAACTCGCTCTTATTTCTTTCGTATACTTAACTCTCCCGATGCTAAGTAAATAGATAACCTCACAATGCTCTCCCGATGCTCTTGCAAGATATTAAAACCAAAATAAGAGAACTTGAAGTTTATTTTATTGAACTTGAAAAATCCTAAAACAAAGCAACCCTTGCAACTACTTTACAAAACAACCCGTAGCCCTAGGGGGAATTTAGAACATGTCGGTGACGGGTGGACGGCAGGGGTTTGGTTTCGGTTATGGGGTAATCGGTTCTTCCCTAGGTTTAATCTATGCCCTTATATAAGCTTTGGGCTCAAGTTATCTAAGGTAACAAGGATTACAACTTTAATTAAAAGTAAGATTCTAATAAAGACTAAATCTCTAAAGTCTCCTACTTTCCAGCCGCATCCTTGTTTCTAGGAATTTCTTCTCCTTGAGCTTTGGCTTGACATATCTTTTGATCCGGGGCTTGGAAAAATATTTGGCTTCCACACGACAGACGAGCAGATTTTTCTCTATCTATCGAGATCCACTTTACTTTTCCTCTTCATAAGTCTGCTGTCACCTTGCTGTCACGACAGGTCCATGACAGGTTCGTCTTCTTCGGCTGCTTGTCCAGTTCAGCTCTTCTGCTTATCTGCCCTGCGCCTGCCTTCTCCGTCTTCTATGGCAGATACCTACAAAAACAGCCATTTTTAGTAGAATCTGTGCCTTTTAATATATTTGTGATGTTTTGCTGTAAACTAACCTAAATGCAATGAATAATGCTTGAATGCAGCAGAAATATGGGTTAAAAAGGGTGTAAATAATAGAACTTTTAAACACTCATCACATTACAATCTTACCAATCACAAATGGTCTCACTCACCATTTTCGTGCACAACCTGCACCAACTTACACACATTTCACAAGGTATAATAATGTCACCATTATTACCATCATACATAATCAACGATTTAATAAATAGCCACATGCTTCCTCCCAAAGTATTGGGGTTTCATGTATATCAAAAGGTCATTTCAAGCAATGAAAAACAATGGTATAAGGGGAAATTTAAAGAGGCATTTCACATCACTTACTCTTTGAGTTTAAATTACTTTCAAACCCAAATATAAACCACTCCCAAAATCATCCTTGAACCAAAACAATACTTGAAAACATTTTCACATCCACATGCTTGAACCAACCTTTGAAAATCAAATTAAAACATTAACCACTCACCTCACTTCCTTAAGCAAGCCAAGCAAAGCCGACACAAGCCTCCATGATTTCCGAAATCGGTCCCGAGCTTCACCAACGCCAATCCTTGTTTCTTTCAAAACCGAGCCAAAATGAGGGAGAAAGGAGGTGGGTTAGCCACTTGGAGAAAAACCTCTCCTTTGTCGTGAGAATGGAAATGGGGAGGGAGGAAGATGACAACATTTTGTGTTTTAAATCAAAAGTGGGGGTTTTTAATTTAGAAATCCAAATATTTACACAAATGCAATTAATGAATGGCTATTGGGCTTGGTTTAAAAATTGGGTCCAACACCTTTTTTTTATTTCCAAACAAAACCCGAACCAGTATTTAATTTATTTAAATTATAAAACCGAACCCGGATAATATTAAAACATTATTTTCACCCGACCTCCAAACCCGGGTGTTACAATTGATATTTATGGGCATTTCTTCCTTTTTTGTTTTTTTGTTTTTTGTTTTTGTTTCCCTTTGACCTTTGTTGTCTTAAACATTTGATTATCATATGTCAAGGCTTAGACCATTTTCATTCAATAAGAGGAAATTTTCAAATTTTTTTTGCTACCTTGTGTTTCTTTGTACTTGTCTTTTGGACATTTGTGCATTCTTTTGTTAATTGGTAAACTCGTTGCTTTACCTAAGGGGGTTTACAATATGTTTTGATGTTCGATGCATTACTCAAAAAGGGATTTTAGAACACAATAATGCTAGAAAATGCTCACGAACACCATTCTCTGATAAATAGAAAGGAATGAATTCAAGAGGCACGATATGAGGCGGAAAGAAAAAAGTACAAGGACCTTTATCTCAACGAAAATAAATCCAGAAATTAAAATACATACAATTTGTATGCATTCAGAATAGTAGAGCATTTTGCATGTAAGATAAATACATTAGAAACATGTGCATCTTTTATCATGACAGATTGACAGAAATGTCACTAGTCACCTTTAAGATGAAGTGCCATGATCGCCTTCAAGATGAAGTGCCGCGAAATTGCCTTCAAGATAAAGTGCCGCCATATGCGTCCAAGAAAGAATGTTGTTAATCACCTCCAAAAGAAAATACTATGATTTGCCTTCAAGATGAAGTGCCACCATATGCTTCCAAGAAGGAATGTTGTTAATCGCCTTCAAAAGGGAGTACCATGATTCGCCTTCAAGATGGAGTGCCACCAATCGCCTTCAAGATGAAGTGTCGTTGTATGCTTCCAAGAAGGAATGTTGTTAATCGCCTCCAAGAGGTAGTGCCATGATTCGGCTCCAAAATAGAGTGCCACAAATCGCCTTCAAGTTGAAGTGTCACCATTTTTCTTCAGGATAAAGTGTCATAATTCGCCTCCAAGATGGAGGGTCATGGGCGCAAGTTCAACACTCACTAGAAAAGTTGTTGCTCTATTTCTCTTATTTGAGCAATGAGCAAAGAGGGGCAGCTGTAAGCACTAAACTTTACTAGGGTTAAATGTACAACTCGAGTCCAGACCAATGAGCTTAATAAAATAAAATAAAAAACTAAAATAGTAAAAATAAAAAAAACCTTGAAAATTAGTGAAAATCTAAAATAATACAAAAAATGAAAAAAAAAAACCTAGATCTTTCGAGTATTCTTCCGCCGTTGTCAAAAAACTTATTGCCAAGAGGACTCTGAGTCACCTCCGTTTCTTGCGCCCCAAAATAAAATCATAGCTTATCCCAACTATTTCCGAGATTTTTGGTGGTGAGAAGGCTTAAAAAATCCTAATTTCAGCCTATAAATATCGGCTTGAAAATCCTTAGAGAACAACACAGGGATTAAGGAGAAAAACTAGAGAAAAAAAGGCTAGTGAGAAAATTTTAGCAAGGCTGAGAAAATGGGGATAAGAAAATCAAGTTCTTATCTCGACTCACGGTGGCTGGAGTATTATTGGCAAGATCGCAACGGTAGAAGAGCCCACAACACTGTCAACTTCTACATCTCCCGAAAGCAGCCCGATCCAACGGCGGATTCAAGTGTTTGAGAAAGGTACCAATTTTGGGCGTTGTGAGGTGCTATAACCTTCCTCACACATAATCGACTCTCGAGCCCAACTTGACTTCGGTTCAGATGCAAACCAATTCTACAGGTTTTCGGTCATACTCAATCCAAAACGATTGATGTCCAAACAATGACGAGCATATGAAGGCCCAACCAATTTCGACCCGGACAAAAACGGTGTTGACAACCATGACATCTTATTTTACTAGATGGATCATGAATTGATTTAATAAAGTTTAATTTTTGATAATAAGTGAATGTAACGAGTGGTGCTAATGAAAAAATGGGTGATAGTTATTTAAAGATACTCGAGTTAAATCGAGGAGGTTTTAAGCCGAGGATGGGATACTGTAACCCTGGTGGAGACTACGGGTCGGCATTCCCATTTTTGAGAAAATAAGTATAATTTAATGTTATTTTATTATAAAATTAATTGAGTTTAATTTGTAAAGTATTTTTTTACATACTCATTTAAGAAAAAAAAATATTTTAGATCACATTCTTAAAAGCTGGACAGAAACACCAAAAAGACTCAACAATTCAGATAGTTAGGGATGTAAAAATAGGTAATCGGACGGGTTTCAGGTCGGGTACTGTCAGGTCGGGTAAAATCGGATACAGGTCATTTCAGGTCATTTTTCTGTTTTGACTCGACTCGGGTCGGGTG
The DNA here is from genome assembly GCA_030270665.1 of Hibiscus trionum. Classification (NCBI taxonomy): domain Eukaryota; kingdom Viridiplantae; phylum Streptophyta; class Magnoliopsida; order Malvales; family Malvaceae; genus Hibiscus; species Hibiscus trionum. Next base: position 7,116,157 of record BSYR01000024.1, on the reverse strand, counting down.
CGGGTCCATTTCAGGTCGGGTCCATTTCAGGTCGGGTCCATTTCAGGCCGGGTCCATTTCAGGTCGGGTCCATTTCAGGCCGGGTTAAAACGGGTCGGGTCCGAAGCAGATAATTGGCAGGTTAATTCGGGTTCGGATACACTTCAGGTCGGGTCCATTTCAGTTCGGGTCCATTTCAGGTCGGGTTCGTTTCAGGTCGGGTTCATTTCAGGTCGGGTCCGTTTCAGGTCGGGTCTATTTCAGGTCGGGTTCATTTCAGGTCGGGTTCATTTCAGGTCGGTTGCATTTCAGGTCGATGCATTTCAGGTCGGGTAATTTCAGGTCGGGTAGTTTCAGGTCGGGTAATTCAGGTCGAGGTATTTTCGGGATTGGAATTCGTATTCAGTTTGAGTTCGGCCGTACAACCGTATAAGTAGTCGATAGACTTTAGGTTGACCTTCGTTAATCGTCATTGATTTGGAGTTAATTATTTAAAGTCATATCAAATAAAAATTATAAACATTGGAGTAATTAAAAAAATAATGAAAATAGGTCAATTTGGACTGAAAAGGGGTCAATTTGGATTAAAAATAAAGTTTCACGGATTATAATGAACAAAAATATCAAATTAAAATTATAAAACATTAGGCAAATTTAAAAGAAAACAATGAAAATGGGTCAATTTAGAATAAAAATAAAGTTTTGAGGACTATAATGAACAAAATATTAAATTAAAAGTATAAAAATTAGAGTAATTAAAAAAAACAATAAGTAGAGGTCAATTTAGAGTAAGTTTTAGTAAGCATATGTATATGTATATGTGTATATTAGAGTTTAGGGTTTAGTATGTATATGTATATACACATATTTGTATATGTATGTATATGTCGTATGTACGTATTATGGTTTAAGGTTTAGTATGTATATGTATATATATACATATATGTATACATATGTACATATAAATATATATTCGTTTGTATGTATGTATGTATGTATGTATGTATGTATGTATGTATGTATGTATGTATGTATGTATGTATGTATGTATGTATGTATGTATGTATGTATGTATGTATGTATTACCTTTACCCCTAAACTATGTATATATGTATGTATACCCTAAACTATACCCATAAACCTCAAACCTTAACCATTAAACATCTAATCCCTAAAATAATCCCATAAACTACTAAACCCTAAATTAATTCCATTACCTTAAACACTCCACTAGACACATTTACCCTAAAACCTAAACATGAATCCTTAAATCTTACAATCACTACTCACTAATAATTTGTAATTAGTGTGCAACTCTAATCCACAACTCCCTAAACTAATCACATAACCCTAAACACTTCACTTGACACATTTACCCATAAACCCCAAACACAAATCCCTAAATCTTACAAGTACTAATTACTTATAATTAGAGTGCAAGACTAATTCCTTAATCTCAACCCCTAAATCTTACAATTACTATTCACTAATAATTTAAAGTTATAACGAGTTAAATTGAAACCTAAAGGTCAAAATTAGGACCTAAACGTAAAGTACCAAAGCATAGGAGGACTATAGCAATAATTTAGTTTGTTTTTGAAGTTTCTTAACTATGTTGTCTTCAGGAAACGCTTCTAATACACCAAGATTTGTCAAGCACTGATTTGCTCAATGAGCTTCTTGCGGAATTCCGACGTGAAGGTATGCTTATATGAATGGCTTTCTTACTAATCTAATGCATTCAAATTATACATCACTTTACAGTTTTTAAATATGCTAATTAGATTGGTTTGGTGGTTTTCATGCCATTGTTCTTACATGATCATGAAACTTATTCTGGTAAATGTAGGTAATCTCCTAAAATTTCTTGCTTTGGACAACACGGTCGATTTTCTGAACTGGTTCTATTATGATGCATGAATTTTAACAGGTTGGAGTAAGTACAAGCAGAATCCATGCTTTAGGTCCGGTCGGAGTTGAAGGACTAACAACTCGATGGTATTGATCTCTAATTCCACTAACTTGGTGTTCTTTATAAATACAATATATTGTGTAAAGTAGATGTTCTAACAAGTACATGACGGTTAAAATGTAGGGTTTTGAGAGGGAGTGGGCAAGTGGTGAATGGTGACAAAGGGGTTGTTTACAGCCACAAGGATCTTCCCCTGCAAACACAAATATAATTTGTTCCAATCTTGAGAGATGAAAGAAAATGTTTCTGTTTCTTTTTCTTCATTCTCTCTATTAGTTTGTACTCCATATAGTACTACAGAACTTTGCTCGTATCTCAGATTATTTCCTAGATCATGCTTGATACAGAACACTGTATAATTGGATAGATATATTGAGGTGCAAAAAAACAATATCTGATATTACTATGTTATTGGTTATTTCAAATGTTTTCGTATGGATTCTTATTACACAAAAGAAAGGAGAAGAAATATAAAAAGGGTGAATTGTCTACATGACTATATCCCAAGACTTATACAGTTTTAGTAAATTTTTGAACTACAAAAATTGTAATAAGACTTATACGAAAATTTATGAATTACAATTTTTTTTTATAACGTTAATTTACTTAATTCTACTTTTTAGTAAATTTTATGAACTTGAATATGTTATTACTTATGTATAATATTTGTAGACTTACAAATTTTTTTATAACTTTAGTAAATTTTATAACTTGAATTTTTATTACTTAAGTATAAAAAAATAAAATTGTAGACTTACAAATTTTTTTATAACTTAAGTAAATTTTATGAACTACAAATGCATATATAACTTTAGTAAATTTTTGTAGTTCATAAATTAAAGGTAAAAATTTATACAACTGTTATTTATTTTTTTATAATTTGTAAGTCTACAATTTTATTCAAGTTAATGAGAAAACTTAAAAATTAAAAACAACTCTTCATTAAATTTTTGTAGTTCATAAATTATCAATTACTTATTTTTTTTTTCAACTTTAGTACTTAATATATATATATATGCGCGCATATACATCATGTACATCAATATATGTAGGTGTATATGTATATACATTATATATGTATATGATATATCAACTTCTAAAAGTTTATAATTCATCATGTCATAGATTTCGGGTTAATTTCAGTTCAGGTCAACAACAGGTCGGGTCACTTAACAGGTCGGGTTTAAAGCAGGTCGGGTTCAAAACAGGTCGGGTCCATTTCAGGTCGGGTCCATTTCAAGTCGGGTCCATTTTCAGGTCGGGTCTGTTTCAGGTCGGGTCCATTTCAGGTCGGGTTCATTTCAGGTCGGGTAAAATCGGATATCAGGTCAATTCAGTCGGGTAAATTCGGTTATTTGCCAGGTCGGCTTCGGGTTCGGGTTTGTTTCAGTCGGACGCAGGTCGGGTTTCAGGTCCACATTAACAGGTCCAATTCGGGTTCGGGTCGTTTTCAGTCGGACGCAGATCGGGTTCGGTTACTACAGTAACAGGTCAAATTCGGGTTCAGGTCAACAACAGTCAGTTACAAATCGGGTTCGGGTCATCAAAACCTCGGGTCAAATCAGATTCTGACTCGAGCAAGTTTCAGTCGGGTTTTCAGGTTCTGACTTGTTTTTACATCCATACAGATAGTTAGTGCTTTCAAAAGTATTGAAACTCCAGTTTTCATGGTGTTCTTACTACCATCAAATATTCGTTATCCTTATCGTATGGTAACATACAAAACGAGAACATCGATAATCTGAAAATTGACATTTTACGTTCGAGTAAGTAATGGTGTGTTTCTACTATTAAAACAACGTATGAAGATGATGGTTACCCTGCTGACAAGCTGTGTAATTTTAGAACCCGTAATCCAGATTTAAAAAAAAAAAATTACTTTGTGGTATTACATTAACATTGACATCTACTCTAGTTGTTGTGATGATGTTGGCCGCCTAAAAGTTGTAGGTCAACAACACCTGATCAATTACATCAACCACACTCCAAAACCAAATCATTTGTATCTGTTAAATGTCTCAAGTTTATCACTAAAACTACACCTCAACAACTAATAAATCCCACATCACACGAGCTTTTCTTCAAGAGGAACATCGCCGAATCGAATCCGGATCTTCTTTTTGCATGTTTCCCAGAAACAGAGTAACCAAAGTTTGGATTTTTGATGCTTGGATAGTCTACATAGGATGGCTCGGTGAGGTTTATGCAAAGAACCATGCCTTGATGAAGATTGCAAGGGCCATTTGCAACAAGAATGCTGCGACCACCATCACTGTGAGATCATTTGTCCCCTCGATGTAAGTTCTTAAATTCAAGGCAACAAAGCATGATGAAGCCGTACCAGCAACGAGTATAATGATCCATCGGAGAATCTCAATCGGAATAACCAGTAGAAACTGCAAACATGTCATAACTACAGCTCAGATGATTGTAAAAGAACAAATGAATAATAAATTTGATCTTCAAACTGATGCAAAACATAACATTAGGTAATCTATATACTACGATACTCCAACTCTTCATTTTTTTTTGAAATAATTGTGTTTGGCGCCCATGTCCAGCACATATCTGGACATGAGTATAGAGATACGACCTTTTGAAGATTTTCCAAATACATGGGAAAACTTAGAAAAGTACACATACCCGAATCCAAGCAACAGTCTATATCTGTTCACCAAATAACAAGACCAAAGAAAAATCAATGAATATGCTATACTTACGGCAGTTGGAATGAAAATGGAGAGCGAATAACCCCACATGCACCAAAACCGTACAAGGTTAGAATTTGAACCCAGATATTGAAGCAAGAAGTAAAATGCCATTGGCACCACAAATGCATAACCATAGATTCCAGAAGCTGCTGCATTTATGTAGCCAACATCAAAGCTCCAAGAAGAAGTACTATCAGTGTGCTTTTGCATAAGGAATGTCGCAAAGTTTCCAAAGGAAGCAAGCATAAAGACCAACGTTGTTGTGATCCAGATAAGCCCATACCTAACATACAGAAAAATCAAGACCAACAAACTAATTTAACAGATGATCATGACACTTACTAGTGCACATTATTTCACCTTTATCAAGTTAGTGCTGTTGCATCATCGAGATTTCTACATAATCAGATTTATATTTCAACAATCACTGTTTACAGTAACAAGGAGTTGAACATGCCCACAGATAACAAAAGGGACCATGTATCTGGTTACCTTAAATAATCCATCAGATGAGATTTTACGGCGTTTACCCCAGCATTATACATTAAACAACATGCTGATTAGCTTTACCAGGAAAGATCCTTTGATTGAAGGAAAACCATCCATGATCTCCCTTTCAAACAACTCATTGAAAAGTCCTCTTCTATGAGACAAATAAAAGCTACGAAACCCTAAGTATTCCGACTACCCTAATTGAATGATTCAATCTATCTCTTCTCTATCTGTCTTCCTATTTTCTTTCTTAAAGAATAGCTTCTTTTTATAAATCAGCTTGCGACGATAACCGAAAATGCAAAGGTTAGCCCTTAGAACTATGATCAGAATAATAGAGATGCTGATACAACAAATTATGCAACCAATGTGTGCTTATATCTTTTGCACTACTGCTGGCCTTTACTCCCTTTAGATAACACCACATGCACTTGTTATGTTTAGCATGATTCCTTTAATCTTCTCAGTTCTCAGAGCTTTTCCTACTTGTTACAATTCATGTCCACATAAAGGACCAAATAACTAAACTTTCTAATTTGGTAAGTTTGCGAATACGATTAGTGAGCTCGTCCTGACTTTCAAAAAGTTTATTTCTTTCGAATGAAAGATTGCCCAAGTCAATGGATGCTTTGATTGCTTGCAATCCACTTTTCATCCCACTTTATATCAACTAAAGATTATACGCTTTTATAAGATCTACCCCCACCCCAATAAATTTTCTTTTCCAATTGATAATAATGTCTCATATGATACAAAGAAGGCAAAAAAATGGGGGGGGGGGGAGGTTGGGGGGATTGTTGAGCATACTCACAGATCAGGGTTAGCATCGATCTTGCTGAAAAAATCTCCGGTATTGGGATAAAAGGAACATATCAATCTGTATATGACAACATCAGTATCCACATTAAAATACTGTGTGTATGACGAGATACTAAAAACTCCTTTCCAATTGTTTGGAGGCTGTTGTTCAAATTCTTCTGCATTGGATAGACAAATGGATGATAAAAAATAAGGTTTCTTCAGTAACACTAAACAAAAGCATTGGAATATTACCATAATGGAATTACATTTAACTAAGACAATAGTACTTAGCCACAATATCCTAAGGTGTTCTAGAACATGAATGCAAGATCCGCAATGTCTATATATATATATATGTGTGTGTGTGTGTGTGTATATTCCAATATCGCAATTCTAGAAGCAATGAATTCGAAAGTTTTTCTTTCCTGCAGTTATATTGTCAAGAACACAAATTTCCTCACGAAAAGCACTCTTTACTACAATAATCATTGCAAATTTTCAATTTTATAACCTCAATAGAAAGAAAAAACACTATCACTTTATAATAAGTCACATTTCAGGGAAAAAGAAATGATGAATTTAACTAAGTATTGGCAAGGAAATAAATTAAAAGAAAAAAGGAAACAAAATATACCAGTAGGAGCTTCAAGAGTTTGATAGCCTCGAGCCCCACCTCCTCCACTTCCATTATTTGGAGGGAAGATTTGCATATTCGCTTCAGGAACTGCAAAATTTCAATAAAAATAAAAACAAGTTGGTAAATGCTGTAAAACATATATTTTCCAAAAACTAAAAGAAAAGAGAAGAGAGAACACCTTCATACGAGGGCTTATTTTCTTCATTGACAACAGCCTGAGATTCCAATGAAAATTGAAATTAAGTCGAAAATCTTTGAAGATCTAATTTGATATAGAGAGAGAGAGAGAGAAAATCATACGAATTAAATGAAAAGGAAAACTAAGAAGCTTACGGGAACTGAGCCGAGCAAGTGACTGGTACTAAGATTTGAATACGATGATTCCTCCATTGCAAATAAGAGATCCAACTGAGAAATTGCAGAATTCTTTCTAAAACGGTGCGTTTGCCGGAAGCAACGGAGGCGCCGACAAGGGAAGGATTTGGAAATACTTGACTGAACCTTAAACTTCTGGGGGAGCTGGGAGCTCTTTTTCTCTACCTCCCACCCTCGGCACGCGCCTTTTTGGAGCGTTGAGTTTCGCGACAACCTTTTTGGATTTTCCAACGTCCGTTCACATGATTTGAGAACATAGATTTTGTATATATTTTATAGTTTAAAGAACTTTAATGGGCTTTTATAAATTGGGTAATTTATGGGCCTGGGTGAATAGTTCAACTCGCGGATATATGTACTAGAAAGAAAGAGCTCCTCCGTTACCGATTACCAATGCGTACGAAGGTACGTTTAACGTTATTTTAATTTTACGTCTAAAACTTCAATATTATGATAAAGTTGGCCAATTCTAAAAAGAGGCGGTTTAAATATTAACTAAATACTGATTATTAATTTAGGCCATTAGATGAAGTTATTTTTATAGTGGCCGTTGGATTAAAAATAAATAAATAAAAGGTTACCCGATAAACCGGTAACTTTTATGTTTTCTTCTCTATCTTTCACAAAAGCATTTGCTCTTCTTCACCAACGCTTCATTTCTTCTTCCTTTACCATTTTCTACTTCTCTTTTCAGAAATCTCTTGAATAATTCTCATTTTGAGGAAAAAATTTCGGAATCTAAAAGTTATAAGAGAAGAAACGATGGGGTCCTCGCTGAATTCAAACTCGCATGAGAACCTGGACGAGCAGATTGTGCTGCTAAAGAAAACAAAAAAACCCTCCCTCCATTGACGCGTCTGTCCATTCTTCTTGAGCACGACCTAAAGAAATTGCATAAATTTTTTTAAGTTAATTAAGAAAAAGGAAAAAAAAACCATCATTGAAAGTCTGCAGAAAAATAGAAATAGCCCAAGAAAAATCCTCGAAAAAAATGATCCATGGATGAAAGGGAAATCGAAGAACAGAAATGTACCAATTTTTTTATGTTTGTTATACCAGCATCGATACCACTTAAAAGTGCTATCGATACCCCCTTGGTGAAATAACATATTTTTTCATGTCTGCCAAACCAGCATCAATACCACCTAAAAGTGGTACGGATGTCCCCTTGGTGAAATAGCATATTAAAAAAGGTATATATCTTTTTCTCTTACAAAATTGTTACAATTTGTGTACATTTTGTACTCATTTGTGTATATGCACATTGTGTAATATTTTGTGTACATACACATTTTGTACAATAAATGTACTAATTTTTTCATGTCTGCCAAACCAGCATCGATACCACCTAAAGGTGGTATCGATGCCCCCTTGATGAAAATTCTTAGTAAAAAAAGTATATACCGTTTTCTTTTACAAAGTTGTAACATTTTGTACTAATTTGTGTATCGATGCCCCTTTGGTGCACATTTCGTAATATTTTGTGTACATACACATTTTGTATAACAAATATACTAATTTTTCATGTTTGTCATACCAGCATCGATACCACCTAAAGGTGATATGGATGCCCCCTTGGTGAAATAGCTTTTTTTTTCATGTCCGCCAAACCAGCATCAATACCACCTAAAGGTGGTATAGATGCCCCCTTGGTAAAATAGTTTTTTTTTATGTATGCCCCCTTTGATAAAATAGCATATTAAAAAAAGTATATACCTTTTTTCTTACAAAATTATTAGAATTTGTGTACATTTTGTACTCATTTGTGTATATGCACATTGTGTAATTTTGTGTACATACACATTTTGTATAACAAATGTACTAATTTTTTCATGTCTGCCAAACCAACATCGATACCACCTAAAGGTGGCATCGATACCCCCTTGATGAAAATTCGTAGTAAAAAAAGTATATATTGTTTTCTCTTACAAAGTTGTAACAATTTGTGTACATTTTTGTACTAATTTGTGTATCGATGCCCCCTTGGTGCACATTTCGTAATATTTTGTGTACATAAACATTTTGTATAACAAATATACTATTTTTTTCATGTTTGTCATACTAGCATCGATACCACCTAAAGGTAGTATCGATGCCCCCTTGACGAAATAGCTTTTTTTTCATGCCTGCCAAACCATTAATACCACCTAAAGGTGATATGAATGCCCCCTTGGTGAAATAGTTTTTTTTTTTCATGTCTGCCAAACCAGCATCAATACCACCTAAAGGTGGTATGGATGCCCCCTTGGTGAAATAGCATATTAAAAATATATATATATTTTTCTCTTACAAAATTGTTACAATTGTGTACATTTTGTACTCATTTGTGTATATACACATTTCCTTACAAGTACATGAGTCATTTTGAACCTTGGAGAAATTGTGTAATAAAAAAGGTATATACCATTTTCTCTTAAAAAGTTGTACCATTTTGTGTATATTTGCTACTAATAAGTGTATATACACAAATCCTAATAAAACTTGTACCAAAATATGCTTTTGGGTAAGAAATTGTGTATGTACACATTTCCTTACAAGTACATGAGCCATTTTGAACCTTCGTGAAACTGTGTAATAAAAAAAGTATATACCGTTCTCTCTTACAAATTTGTACTAATTTGTGTACATTTGCTACTAATATGTGTATATACACAAATCCTTATAAAACTTGTATCAAAATATGTCTTTGCGTAAGAAATTATGTATGTACACATTTCCGTACAAGTACAAGAGTCATTTGAACCTTCATGAAACTGTGTAATAAAAAAGGTATATACCGTTTTTCTTATAAATTTGTACCAATTTGTGCATATTTGTTGTAACAATTTGTGTACCGCTTTTTACCCGATAAACAAGTCTGTTGTTTTTTAACCTGTATTTAAAGGTTGTTCCCTAGAAATCCCCGATAAAATTTGATAGTACTTTGTTTTTATGTAGCTCGTGATACTGAATTCAACTACCAACAGTCTTAGTTACGAACAAAGTTAAAAACATTGCCATTTGTCCTTATTTATTAAAAAAATTATTAAATAATAATAGGCAAAATGACAAAAGATGCTTCTAATGTTTACATATTTTGTCATTTGTCCCCTATTTTTTTTGTCTAAATATACACTCAACGTTTGCTTTTTTTTTTGTCATTTGACCCCTATTCTTTCTTTTAGTCCAAATATGCCCCTAACATTTTATTCATAGTCCAAATATGCCCATGTTGGATGTAAATTGTCAATCAACTGACGATCAACAACTTATAAAAAAATTTAACGTGGCATCAACAGATCTTAATACGTGGCAAGTCCAGTCAGCATCAACTGTTGAACGTCGGTTGACTGACAGTTTCCATCTAACGGGTATATATTTAGACCAAATTGAAAGGTTGGGGCATATTTGGACTACGAATGAAACGTTGGAGGGCATATTTGGACCAGAAGAAAGAATAGAGGGCCAAATGACAAAACAAGCAAACGTTGAGGGCGTATTTGAACCAAAAAAAAGAATAGGAGGTCAAATGACAAAACATGCAAACGTTGGGGTATCTTTTGTCATTTTGCCAATAATAATATTATGGAGTACATATATAGTATCGATTTGAAAATTTTGAATACGATGAGTACAGTCATATTTATATTGATTTGAAGATCCATTTTACTCTTGCAAGATGAGGATTTGCTAAGCCTACACATATGTAGTAATTTCAGGGAACTCGGATCTACAAAGATTAAATCAATTTTACTTAAAAATGATATATCAATGGCCTATACCGATGAAACCGAAAACATGACAAAATGAAACAACAAGGTGGCCAGGAAAGGCATTTGCTAACCGGACACAGTAATGCGGTTTAATCAGCAGTCAAAGCAATTGACGAAGCTGCTGGTTTTCTTTCCGGAGAGACTTAACCTCTTCCATTAGTTCAGCTTGGTTCTGTAGAATGGAGCTCATCACACGAGTCATCTCCATCTGTCCGGCGATCCCATAAATTAGAGCTACAAATATTTACCTGAAAGCCAAAGCAATTAGAGAAGCGAGAGATGATAGGAAGATACCTCCTGCATGTGAAATTGTCTTAAGATTTCAATATGAAGGTTCCTCATATCTCCATGAATGGATTTCTGAAATGAGTCCAGGGTTTCTTCAAGAGCACGTTGAAATAGCTGAAGAGTGAAGTTACTTCCTTGCTGCGGGTCAGGTTGAAGAGCCTCGTGGGGTTGTTGCGTTCCTCCCTGTTATAGCCAGAATCAACGAACCATCATGACCAAGAAAAACTATGAAATCATACAAGTTCATAAAATCTATACATCATGGTTGACTTCACCATTTCAATGTGTGAATGACAGCAGAATATCAAAAATGGTGAAACCATCCATGCGTACCTGACCAAGCAAGAGGATTGCTCAAGCTAGACGTCCACTCTTAAAAGCAAACCGACATATAGGAAATTAAATGTAGAAGCTAACAATTATTTAACCAAACCAGTGTTCATACATTCATAGCTGGAAGAATTCCTGATTCCACTGAAGCAAACGAATCGGACCTCAATAACAAGGTATTCAACAGCTCTTCTCTGGTTTCATCTCCTGTTTTCTTTGTTTTTGGGGAAGCCCCCAATTGGGATGTTCCATCACTGAAGGCAGATGTAGTGCCGATTCTCTCGGCAAGTGTTGAAAACCTTCGAGACAGTGCTAAAGATGATAGTTTTGGTGAGTCAAGGCTGCCTGCTCCAGTAATGCCGTTTGAACCAAGAAACGCAGACATGGAGCTGGAGAAGTGTTCTGGAAATCCCACTGAAGTTTCCTGATTTGAATAGACATCTTTTGCGTGCATGTTTTCGTAGCTTATGTCAGAACTTGTTAGCGAGCTAATACTTGTCTGCCTGAGCATTGTAGATTGAGATTGTCCAGAACAAAAAGAGCTTGTTGTCAGACCACCAGAAGCCTCCATCCCAAATCGAGATGGTTGACGGCGAAGGCGAGAAAATTTATCAGATATCTTCTCACCACCCCAAGATTCTGGAGGAGTGATGGAGGCATCTTCACTCTTGGATGATGTTGAAGGCATATATCCTAAAGATGTACAAGGTCTTGTGTCATCCTGCACAAAATGTGGTATACAAACATCTTTATGTGGGACAGAGATGAGAAATGAACATTGTCAGAAACAAGAGCTCTCTGCAGACAATTACAAGTCTGATATTTTCTTCAGCTATATTCTGCTTCTTGGATAATAAAACGAAACCTATCCAGCAAGAAAGGTCTAATATAGTAAATCCTAGAAATCCTTAAAACATGTAAACCCAAATTGTTAGCATGATGTTAAAACACATATGATCTATTTTACTTGTTCATATGCACACTCAAAATGCTACAATCATACAAAAGCAATGTGTGAAAGGCCAATTCACATTCTAAGCGAAAATTACAACTAACTAGTATAACTACACTAACTTAGAACACTGCCATGAAGATTTAGAGTAATATCTTGTACAGAGAAATCAATATAAATAAGCCATGCAGTAATGTAATGCACAACAAAAGATGAAAAGGCGTAAAACCTGTTGAGACATTGAATTGGACTTCCAATCAAATATTGGGTGATCACGAGCTCCATCATCTGCAAAACCAAACCTCCTGCTAGAGGCAAACAGCAGGGAGGAAAGGTTCTTATCAGTGAATAGGTGCTCTTTCTTTGCACCATCGTGAACATCCCACAGCTTATCCAGTGAGGGTGTGATTGGTTGAACGTCCACAACAGGGGAAAACACATCCATATCATCCTTGAGATTGTATTTAGAATGTGGAGCATGTAATCTCATCAGTGTTCCACCTGGCCACATATGGCTTTTATATGGCGTTTCCATAGAAGACAGATTGACTGTGCTTGACACTGATCCACTATTACTTGTGCCAGAAGGTACTTCTGCAGGACCTGAACGGCTAGTGATAAGAGAACCAGAAATTGCCATGAATGCTGAAAGGCTCGTTGATGTCACAGATGGAAGTGGGTCAGGCATAAGAACTGAATCCTCCGGTGCAACTCCCAAAAGAACAGTCTCAGCAGTGCAAGTATTCTCGTTAACAATTGCTGGTTTTGATCTTTGCCAGCATAAACTTGAAACAGCCTGATGGATGCAATAAACACTTAGAATTTGAAATGATTAAAGGAATAAGGGTTCTTACTTTAAAATTCAAGACCAAACAATAAGATTATCATTAGTCTGTTCCATTTACATAATATCTTTTATGTCGGTGCACAAACAAGCAAGCAGTGACAACATGTTAGGCATCACTATTGCCATTATAAAACATGATCTTTTATACTAATAACGTTCAAATTTCTACCTCAAGTTTAGAATTCTCAAAAAAAAAAAAAGTAGAAAGCGGGTGCAAATGAAAAAAATTATTATGTCTGGGCTTTCTTCTCTCAAGAAGTGTGATACATAGAGGAAAAAATGAACCAACCTCAGAACTACTATAAGCCTGAAGGGCAGTAAAAGGCTGTAATTTTCCCCGAATATCATAGAACACCACTCTCCCATTATTGGTGCCAGCTGCCAGTGTCCATCCATCATCTCTAAATGCCAATGAAGTGAAAGGTGCCTCATTAGAAACAAAAGCTGAGGGTCTTCTAGACCCTGAATCATAGGTGTATAGCTTCTTATCCAACCCTACACTAGCAATTATCTGTCATAAAGGAAGAAGAAACTTGAAGCATCAGATATTAAACATTTTTTAAAAAGATGTCCTAACCAGCAAAAAAGATTACTTCATTTTGAACTCCCAAAAAATCTCAGCATTTTCCTTTAATTAAGCCAGGAATAAGTAGAAGAAGAGAATAAAAAAGTAATGACCTTATCATTGGATGGTGAGAAGCTAATTCCAGTTGTGGGCGCAGAGTGTTGATTCAACCAGGAAACCTGGAAAAGACAAATGGATAAATCATGTATTTAAAACAGCAGGGATACTATCAGAGAGAGAAAGAGAGAGAAGAACCTTTGGGCTACGACCGGTGGTATCCCATAAATGGATAGATCCATCATCACCAGCAGTCACCAAAATGTGTCGACTGATCCGTGAATAATCAAGTACACTCAGTACCTGGTCTTAAACACGGGAAAAATTAGCTTGCAAACAAGAATAAGAACTTAACATAAGCACTCATGTGCAACAACTAAACAACCTGTTCATTAGGATCTTTTAATTCAGCAGCCCTAGTCCCGGAAGCAAGGTTATGTAGAATGAGATCCCCGCTTTGGCTGATGGAGGCCAAGTGCTCATCTTTGCAATTGTACATAACACCTGTTATTGTGCTGGTATGACCCCTTAACCATTTGATGCAACGCTTCCTCTGCAAATCCCATATCCTTACAACTTGACCACTTCCCCCTGAACATATGTATCTTGACCCCTTCTTGCTAAAGCTAATAGCTAAAATAGACTCCTGAAAAAAGCTAGGAAATTTTACTTAAAAATTTAAGTGTGAAAGCCCATGGCAATGATTGTATAAACTTCGATAGCCTTGGAAACCAATCAAGGACTGACATTAACGATCATCCAACTCTCACTATCATCAACGAATAATCAATTTTGGATGTGAGTCATAAAACTTGAGGGTTTTAGTTTCACAGATGAGAGCACATGATTTAAAAAAAATTATGGTGTAGCATCTGAGTGGACAAACAATCAACAAAGACTGCACGTCCCATAGGTAACTCCTATTTCATCATGCACATGTTTGCAGTATTGTATCGCAAAAATATAGTTATAGACATAACATAAAACAAAATTGGATTTAACATATACCCCAGTCCAATGATTTATGCAGCAAACAATCAACCTATAAGTACTTCAATAATATTCGATATTTTTCTTTGCAATTTAACAATGTACTAAACGTCTAAACCTAAAGGAGGATTACCTCAATGTTATCTCCACAATCAGTCCCAGAAACCGGAACTGTCCACATCCTCTGCCCATTGTTCCGCCACAATGATATCTTCTTATCTTCACCGGCACTTGCCACCACTAAATCTGCCATAACATCAACTCAGCTGGAATCAATTCAAACAAGCATATAAAAAAAAGAAAAAGAACTGACATTCTCTGCCTAAGTGCTAAATTAATCTTTAATGCAGTTCTAAATAAAAATAAAATACCAATTACGTAAAAAAATGACAAAATCGCAGCAATAGAACAGATCGTAGCAACAGAAATGGGGAGAAAAACAATTTTAATTTTAAAAAATTGGCTTACTAGTGTGGTTCCACTTGACCGAATTGACAAAGTAACTTGGAGAAGGCGAGTAACTTAGAACACAAGGATCGTCCGGTTCAAGCTTAATGTCGAAGATCTTCACGGTGTCTCCGCCGCTCGCCGCTAGTAACTCTAGCGATGGATCCATTATAATCTTTTTTATATATCAAGATTGGTTTTCCTCCGGGAAAACTTAGTGGATGATTAAAATTTAAGGGGAAATGAAAAATTGGGATACAAATGAAAATCAATTCAAATAATTATTTTATTTTAATTGGTTAACTGTAATTAAACCCCGCGGAGAGTACGACGAAACCCGAGAAGAGGGGTCCAAAAAATTTAAAGGGTAAATTTTACTTGGAGGTTCATTTTGTTTAGTATGTGTTCTATTTTGGTCACTTAATTTGAAAAAAAAATTATCTTTCACTTATATTTTTCACTGTTATTGTTTTGGTCACCCAACTTAAATGGAGCATGCGGAAAACAAGATTAAGAAAAAGGAATGTCACTTCAATTCATTCCCTAGGATGTGCCTCTAAAATTTCGGCCATCCTCGATGTTGTTGAATTCTGTTGTTGTACACAAAGATGCAGTGTCTCCATGCCTCTAATGATCAGATATGCGGCATTCTGTATAAACAAAGGAACAAACAATTTTTTAAAAACAATGCAACTTAATTTTTAGACACAAATCTTCGAGGAATAAGTTGAACATCATTAAAGCATCATTCTAGAAGCAATAAAATAATCTCCATCAACTAAAAATCCAATCACCTAAGCAATCTAACTCTCTTCTTAACTTAGTTGAATTACAAACTTAAACTACGAGCAACTAAAACCAAGTATAGATGGTTGTTAGTAATGCAAAAAGAAAGAATCTCACATTGAGTGGGAAACTAACATGTGATGGGTATTTATAGCCTTTATCTTCCCTTCCCTTGTTGAGTGTTAGAGAACAAGGGCTAGTCTCGCGCGTCGTCGCCGCCGTCCGGCTCGTGGCTCGTGGTAACACGTCCGCACGCGTTACTATCTTTTTGGAGAAAATTCGTAAAGAAATTTTCTCTGAGAATGAAACAGTGAAAGAATTGTTTCTAAAAATGGATCTATTTATAGGCTGATTGTTGATGTTTGAACTTCTGTATTTACAGAGGATAACAACTGTTTTAGCTGTTTCGAATTTTGTATTAATCAGAATCAAAACAGTCAGATTTTAATCTGAATATTGAGATTGTACCTGGACAGAATTACAACTTAATTCAGTTGTTTAATTCTGCCAATTACGGGCATAATTACAACTTTAAAACAGAGTTATAACTGAGTTATAACATGTGTTATAACAGCTGATTAATGGTAATAATATACCATAATTCAGATTAATTATTATGGCTATTGAAATAATGAATGGACGATTTTGTCCTTCATTTTGAGCCTATAAATAGCATGCTTTGCATGTTTCATTATCATTCAATTCCAGAAACAGAATTACATACACACTCTCCCAGCTTTCTTTCAATTCTTCCACCATTGTCCACTTCAAGTTCAGGTGTACGAACTTCGAAGTGATCGTGTTAACCTCAGGGGACGTATTCGCTCGTAGTAACGATTACACACATCGGGGCAAATTCGTTTCTAAGGCAGTGGCAGCTTCTACAACACGGTTCAGCTTGTTCTTCAATTTTTTTTGTTTTTTCCAGTCAGTGCTAACGCCCTGTTTTGCATATTATTTTTCCAACAATTTAGAAACGAACTTTCAATCTGCAAATATGTCGCACCCTCTCAGCAAGCTGATTCCTGATCTGTCCAAACTTGATGCACTTGATGGCAACAACTACCAAAGGTGGTCTCAGCGAATTCTCATCTTTTTTGAGCAACTCGCCCTCGACTACGTTTTGCTCGAGCAACCACCTTCCGTGCCACCTTCAGCCAGCGCAACCATTGCTAACGGTGTTGGTGATGATACCACTGAGCAAGTCTCTGATGAAGCAGTCGCCATCATTCGTAAGTATGAGAAGGATAACAAGACCGTTCGTGGCCATCTCCTTAGTCACATGTCCAACAAGTTATTCGACATGTATCTTAAGGAGAGGAGTGCAAAGGTGATTTGAGACTCGTTGGAAAAGAAGTATGGTTCCGACGACGCGGGAATCAAGAAGTACGTGGTGGGCGAGTGGTTAAAATTCCAGATGATCGATGCCAAGCCAATCATGGATCAAGTGCACGACTATGAGAACCTTGTGCCCGATATCATAGCCGAAGGGATGCAATTATGTGAAGTTTTGCAAGCAAGCATCCTAATTGAAAAACTTCCAAAGTCATGGTCCGACTACTGAAATTCCCTCAAGCACAAAAAGAGAGACATTTCACTTCAAGAGTTGGTGGGGCACATAAAAATTGAAGAGGCCAAGCGATTGAAAGATAATGTTACTAATAACTTTAGTCAATTATCTTTTAATTCTAACTTGGTTGAATCTAGTGGTGCTTCAGGGTCTAAATTCAAAAAGACCATGAAAAAAGGTGTTCGGAATCAAAAGACGAAACCTCAAAAAAGCACCAACTTCAAGAAGCAGCCACCAAAAACCAAGCCGGACAAGAAATCCCTCAAGTGCTATGTATGTGGACAAGTTGGTCACAAAGCGTACCAGTGCCTACACCGCTTAGACCGCCAGAATGAGCTCAAACCCCATCTACATGTGGCCGATGACATGAATGATGACATCATTGTTGTGGTGGTTTCCGAAACAAATTTAGTGGAAAACAATTCTGAATGGGTGGTGGACACTGGTGCATCCTGACATTTCTGTGCAATGAAGGAGTTTTTCACTGAGTTCGAGGATGGGAGCAACGGTGAACGTGTGTACATGGGGAACTCTAGCAGCTCTCAAGTGCTAGGCAAAGGCAAGGTTTTACTCAAGTTGACATCCGGTAAAACTTTAGCTTTGAATAATGTTTTGTATGTACCTGCCTTACGTAGAAATTTGATAAATGGTGGGCTTCTAAATAAAGCAGGCATTAAGTTAGTTTTTGAGGTAGATAAACTTGTACTTTCCCGAAATGGTGATTATGTTGGGAAAGGGTTGTTAAATGAGGGTTTATTTGTCATAGAAACTCAACTTAATGAGAATAAAGCTACCACTTCTGCTTATATTGTTGAATCTGTTGATATGCGGCATGCTAGATTAGGACACGTAAATATTCAATCTTTAAAGAAAATGATGACTATAAATATTCTGCCTAAACTAGACATAACAAACTTTAAAAAATGTGAAGTTTGTGTAGAAGCCAAGCATTCTAAACCTACCTTTAAAATTGTTTCTAAAAGAAAGACTGAACTGTTAGAACTTATACATACTGATCTAGCAGACTTTAAAAACTCTGAAAGTAAAGGTGGAAAACACTACTACATAACTTTTGTAGATGATTACTCTAGATATACAAAAGTTTATCTCCTAAGAACTAAAGATGAAGATGAAAACTTCTTTCTTATTTATAAGGCAGAAGTAGAAAATCAGTTAGATAGGAGAATAAAACGTGTTAGGTCTGATAGAAGTGGTGAATATGGATCTAATTTTCTAAAAGAGATTTGTGAGACGAATGGCATAATCCATGAAACTTCAGCCCCCTATTTTCTTCAACAAAACGGTATAGCCGAGAGGAAAAATAGAACTTTAAAAGAGATGATGAACTCATTGTTGATAAGTTCTGGGTTGTCCGACAACATGTGGGGGGGAGCCATTCTATCGGCTAATCACATATTAAACCGAGTACCTCATAAGAAAATTGATTCTACCCTATATGAATTATGGAAAGGGTATGCCCCAAATTTACAATACCTGAAAGTGTGGGGGTGTCTGGCCAAAGTGGGGTTGCCAGACTTTAAGAAGTCCGCCATTGGACCAAAGACCATTGATGTAGTGTTTATAGGCTATGCTTCTAACAGTGCCGCATATAGATTCATGTCTTTACAAGACTCTTCTATTTTTGAATCTAGGGATGTTGTTTTCTTTGAAGATATCTTTCCTCTCAAGAAACCTAGATTAAGTGATGAAACACAAATAGAAAACTTGCCATCCACTTCTTCTAGTGTGCCTGCTAGGTATTCTCAAGAGATAAAATTTGAGCCTAGAAGAAGTAAGAGACAAAGAGTTGAATCCTCTTTTGGACCAGATTTCATAACTTCCTTTAATTCTGAGATGAATGATTATGACACCCTTTCTGATCCTATAGCTCAAGTTTTTTTGTTAGATGAGGATCCTAAAACATATGAAGAAGCTATACGATCTATTGATGCTAGTTTTTGGAAAAGCGCTATAAAAGATGAACTAGAATCAATAATGTCTAATCATACTTGGGAATTAGTTGACTTGCCTAGAGGATTTAAGACCATCAACAATAAATGGGTCTTTCGAAAGAAATTCAGACCAGATAGTTCTATTCAAAGATATAAGGCAAGGCTAGTAGTCAAAGGGTTCACTCAAAAATTTGGAATAGACTTCTTTGATACATATTCTCCTGTAACCAAAATCTCAACGATCCGTGCATTGTTTGCACTAGCCTCCATTCACAAGTTGCAAGTACATCAAATGGATGTAAAGACTGCATTCTTAAATGGAGACCTAGATGAGGAGATCTATATGGAGCAACCTCTTGGTTTCGAGGCGCCTGGTATGGAAGGTAAAGTATTTAGACTAAAAAAGTCTCTTTACGGCCTGAAACAAGCTCCTAAACAATGGTATGAGAAATTTCATAAAACTATTCTTAGTTTTGGTTTTTTTTGTGAATGGTTCGGATGCATGCGTGTATTCGAAGATGTTTGGTGTCGATTGTGTCATCATAAGTTTGTATGTTAAAGACATGTTGATTTTTAGCACCAACATTGAGTCCATTAACAAAACTAAACATTTCTTATCCACTAAATTTGAGATGACTAATTTGGGAGAAGTAGATGTAATCCTAGGAGTCAAAGTTACTAAAACAGAAAAGGGATTTTCTTTAGGTCAAACGCACTACATTGAGAAAGTGTTAAAGAAGTTTGACAGTTTTGACTTTGTCCCTGTACGAACCACATATGACTCTAGCATTAATCTTTTTAAGAATAAAAGAAGTAGTGTTTCTCAAACTGAATATGCTAAAATAATTGGGAGTCTAATGTTCTTAATGAACTATGCTCGACCAAATATTGTCTATGCTGTGAGCAGACTTAGTAGATATACTCACAACCCGAGTAGTGAACATTGGATTGCTCTTAGGTGCTTACTTAAATACCTTAGGGGCACTATAGATTGAAAACTTAATTTTGTTGGCTTTCCTTTTGATTTAGAAGGATATTGTGACGCCAACTGGGTTTCTGATAGTGACGAAGTAAGCTCTACGAGTGGATATGTTTTTCCCTTGGGTGGAGCAGCAATCTCCTGGAAGTCTTCTAAACAGACTTGTATTGCTCGTTCTACTATGGAGTCAGAGTTCATAGCTCTTGACTTAGTTGGGCAAGAAGCCGAGTGGCTCAGAAATCTTTTAGCTGAAATTTCGTTGTAGGGAAAACGGACTCCTCCAGTTTCCTTACTATGTAATTCACAAGCTGCGATATGTGTTGCCAAGAATCAAGCTTACAATGGTAAGAAAAGGCATATTCGTATAAGACATGAACCAGTGAGACATTTTATAAGGAATGGAGTACTCTCTCTAGAGTATGTGAAGTCGGAAAGGAACCTAGCAGATCCGCTTACCAAAGGGTTAAGTCGGAAACTGGTCCTAGATTCGTCGAGGGGAATGGGTTTAAAAGCCCATTAGTTGAGGAATTCATGGTGGATACCCAACTTAGTTATCTAAGTTCAATGTGGTCAAACGAAACCATGGAAAGACTCATAGTGTACATTTCTCACTACATATCCCTATAACGAATAATGTACATGCCCATGTTGAGTATTATTACTCTTAATAAATTCATAGCCCAGGTTTTGGGTGGTCTTAGTGAGAAAGACTTGATGAATTTACCGAATCATGGTTGAATACTTATTCTTAATAAGTTCACTCGCCACCTCAGCAGCTGGGACTCCCCAACCTTTTCTATCTATCTTTAGAAGTAGGGATAACACAAGTCTGAATGTGTTGTCCTATTGAGAAGGACAAGATGAACTTACCGCCAGAAAAGGTTGAGTTTCAAGAAACTTTTAATGAATTCAAAGTTTGAATGATCCTATTGAGAAGGGCATATTGAATTCATCGACAATGAGGTTGAATATATATTCTTAATGATTTCTTAGCCCAATTGTTGGGTAGTTCATTTATAACGAACTTGAAGAAAATCACCATAGATCTTGAGAGGTTGAGCTATTGTAATAGTTCTTAATTATTTCATAGTCCTTTTGGATGGTTTTATTGAGAAAAACCAGATGAAATAACCTATGTAAGTGAGAAGAGTTAGCCGCCTTCTATGAAAAAACCTTGGGTTGTTTTTCTAAAACACTTACTACAATCCTGAGGTAAGATGACTAAATATACATTTGTATATATATATCTTACGCATCGAGGACTTCGGTGGATGAAGGATAAAGGAATTAGGTGTGTGTTATAAGTTTACTCTTATCTTATAAAGTTCAAGACTAGTTTCACTTATCTAAAAGAATAATTGCTTATTATCACTATGTACTAGTTCAAGATTCGTTCACTAGTGCTTAAGCATCTAATTTCACTGATGATCCTTTTGGAAGATTGCTTTTGAGTGTAAGAGATTTCTTTCGCATTAGTGGGGGAATGTTAGTAATGCAAAAAGAAAGAATCCCACATTGAGTGGAAAACTGACATGTGAAGGGTATTTATAGCCTTCATCTTCCCCTCCCTTATTGAGTGATAGAGAACAAGGGCTAGTCTCGTGTGCCGTCGCCGCTGCCGTCCGTTTGTCCGTCTCGACTCGAGCACGGGCTCGTGGCTCGTGGTAACACGTGTCTACGACACGTCCGCGCGCGTTACTATCTTTTTGGAGAAAATTCGTAAAAAAAATTTCTCTGAGAATGAAACAGTGAAAGAATTGTTTCTGAAAATGGATCTATTTATAGGCTGATTGTTGATGTTTGAAATTCTGTATTTACCTAAATATTGAGATTGTACCTGGACAGAATTACAACTTAATTCAGATGTTTAATTCTGCCAGTTACGAGCATAACTACAGCTTTAAAACAGAGTTATAACTGAGTTATAACAGGTGTTATAACAGCTGATTAATGGTAATAATATACCATAATTCAGATTAATTATTATGGTTGTTGAAATAATGAATGGACAATTTTGTCCTTCATTTTGAGCCTATAAATAGCATGCTTTGCATGTTTCATTATCATCCAATTCCAGAAACAGAATTACATACACACTCTCCCAGCTTTCTTTCAGTTCTTCCACCATTGTCCACTTCAAGTTCGGGTGTACGAACTTCGAAGTGACCGTGTTAACCTTAGGGGACGTATTCGCCCGTAGCAGCGATTACACACATCGGGGCAAATTCGTTTCTAAGGCAGTGGCAGCTTCCACGACACTGTTCAACTTGTTCTTCAATTTTTTGGTTTTTTCCAGTCAGTGCTAACGCCCTGTTTTACATATTATTTTTCCAACAATGGTTTGATATAAAATACGAGACATCGAGAATATGTTTATTCAAGATTCTAAAATTGGGACAACTCACCGGATTGAATGTATCACCCAATATATGATGCAAGGTACGAATTTCAGTAACCAACTTCTCAGAACTATTGATACAACCAACAAGAACCCGTGACATCAAGAATTACACATATTTCTTGCTTGAATTAATGATACTAACAGTATGAATGGGGAGGTAATTTCAAACTGACTAATTTAACAAGTGAACATGTTTACATCATTGTGTCCTCGAAATTTTTTTGTTGCAGAGTGCAAAACAAGATTAGCACCTGGAGTCTGGAGACATGGCCTTCTGGTTAAGAGGTGTAGCAAATGTACCATCAATGCAGACGATTGTTCCTTTACTGTAACAGACGTTTTGGCATTTTACTTATAGAGGGAGGGATTAGGGTTAGGGTTGTAGAATTTTTAGAGGAAGGGAGGTTTTTTTTGTGAAGATGGTAAAAATTTTATATTTTAAAAGTTTGAGGGTCAAATTAAAAATTAATTTTTTATTAACGTGCCACATCATCTTATTAATGGGGATAACGGTTGGGTGATCAAAACGATAACGGTCGAAAATATAAGTGACAAAAATAATTTTTTTCTTCAAATTAAGTGACTAAAATTGAACAAGCACTAAACAAAAGGGACCTCCAGTAAAATTTATCCAAATTTTAAATTGTAGAGGCGATAGCGAAGCATGTCCGAGCCAAGCCATTCTGGTTCCGTTTTTCTTTTTTTGAGCATACATTCTGTTTCCGTTCGAGCCATTAAAAAATTGTTTATTCAAATTGAATTTTGGTTGCATTTTATTTTTGGGTAAACTACATGGGTCATGACCACTAAATTATTGTTTTCATTCTATTTTGGCCACCGAACTATAAATTTTGTCAATCAGGTCACTTAACTATTTAAATAGTATCAATCATGCCATCTACCCTAAATATTAATAGATATGCTATCATGACAGTTAAATAAATTTGTATAATTTCATATTTAGTTCCACATATTTATAGAATTAACTAATTTAGTCCTAATTAAAAAAATCAATAAGCCAAGAACTATAACCCAACAACTAGAACACACTAAATTTGTATAATTTTACAAATCATTTTAATTTGACGCTAATTTTAATGAGAATAATTTAATATTTGTTTCATCAGTCAAATAGTGACAGTGACTCGTACCCAACAACATGCTTGGCAACTAAGCCGAAATATGCTTATAGTTAAACGTTAGCATGTTTTAATTATAACTTATTTGCCTACTTGGACTTTTGATCACATTAAGTACTTCAATGGCAGCTCCGAGATTTAACTCCACCTCGACAAATACAGTGGTATAAATAAATCCGATGGATATTTTTAAATATTTGAGCATCAAAGTACTCAAGAAGCTGAAAAACAAACACTGGACGCTATTCATTAGACAGACATTAAGAGGTCAATGTCTTGTACTGTATCCAACAAACATGGGTTTATTAGATGCAAGATGTATTTATGGGTCATGCAGGACTTGAATATAGGATTCATTTCAACACGGGCAACTATACAGAAGAAATTAAATTCTTAAAAATAATGTTTCCTAATAGTATCAAAACCAGAAACATGAAGAAAAAAAATATGATCAATTAGTTGTTAAAGCTCTCAGTTAACAACCTCCTCTCTCTCTCCTATGTTGTAGATTCAATACGCATTAAGAGTGAAATTCTCCTTCCTCCTTTCTTTAGATAGAAATTAACAAATCAAAAACAAATATTGGTATGTTTAGAGTGTGGTCCCCTCTCTTCTCTCTCCCATCTGCTAACGCTGCCAAACTTTGGGCAGATAAACTATACAAGCGAGTGGAAAATAAAGGAAAAAAGTCAACAGCAAGCCCAAAGCCGACATGCTCTGTGTCGTTTTTCTTTTCGGCAGCGTTTACCGGAACCCAAGGTCTTCCTCTTTCAAGTTCGTGCATCAACCGGTGCAAGTTTTGATCGTGCGGCAGTCTCGGGAATGGGCTTCTCATTCCTCAACTCTACCGTCGGCCTTGCAGTGGATCGTTGAGCAGTCTTGGGAGGTGGTTCGGAGATCTACCGGTCCCGGTTGGACGCGGGAGGGGGGCAGACGGCCCGGGGCCTCGCTGGCGAACAAGGTTTGTTTCGACTACTCCTCTCCCTTGCTGCGCTATAGATTTCAACCAGACCAAAGGCCTCGTCCGACATTAAGGACGCGCAGAAGCAACATTCTTCGACCGCCGTCGGTGGTGTGCTCGGACAGATTTCGCCTTGTAGCTAGGGCCCTGTTCTTTAGGTTATGGCGTGAACACCGCCACTTCTGGCTTCTGGTTGAGAATAGGTCCAGCGTCCACTTATCCCAGCTCTGGTTTTTCGGTATTAGCCTACTGGAGGAGCTGACGTTTTCTTCATCGATGGTGTTGCGGCAAGGGTTTGTAAGCTTTTCCTTCCCTTCGGGCAAAGACGACAACGCGGCAGATTCCTCCCCGTGCAAGGACAATGAAGTTGCAGGTTTCGACGATCTAACGATTAAACCAAAGTTACAACCGGCTTTTTACGAGGGATTTACACCCCCAAAAGGTCGTGACGGACGGCGCTACAACGGCGGTGAATCCGGCAAAGACGGTGAGACTCCGAGCGAGGGAACATGATGGAGCCGGACTCGAGGCTATCAAAGAAGCTATAAAATTTCACAGGTTTCATGTATCACAACAGGCTTATCGAAGGGACCAAATTTTTGTCCGTTCTGCATTTTGGTGTTTCGGCACAAAGTCCAAGCTTGGTGGTCTGTTCTTTTGGAGATTTTTGTCTCAAGAAATTGCCTTTTTAGGCTATTATACTGAGACAATTATGAGTCTTGGGGAAGCGAGCCTTGGCAAAATTTTATTAATCTCTACGAAAGAGATCACTAGCCTACAGGCTACCTTCTGAATATCAAAGCTTGGAGTCAACTCGTGTGGGGCCTGGGGTTTGATTTTATGCCTCCTTTTAACTTTGTATTCTGTGGAGTTTGGTGTTACGAAAAACACTATGCTTTGGAGTCTTGGTGGATTATGGTACTCGACTCCTATAAGGTTTAATTGGGATCCAGGCCCAGGATATGGGAAATGGTTTTTTGATGAAGTTTGGATGGTGGTTAAGGCACAGGATATGATGGTTTGTAGCTTTGGTTGGGACTCGGGAGGCTCATATTTTTCTCCTGATCGGTACTGGTCGTTTATCCTGTTGCTCTCGCACTGCAAGTTTTTTTCGTATAGTAATTCTTCTTCGGTTTTGTTTGGTCTTGTGCATCGGCCATGAAGGTTTTGGGTTTTGCTACATCAAATCGTTTCTGTCGGTGGTTCACTGGGGTAAGTGCCTTGAAAAGGACCGTTCTACGTAGATCGGAAGCCTGCCTCTGGATAGAGCTCTCAGGCGCTGCTCCGGTGAATGATCCTCCTGCGGAATCGGGGATGTTATTTTCTGGCCCAAGTAATTGCTCCTTCCGGCTTTGTGATTTTGCCAAAAGAACCTTCAGTTTTTTTGTTGGTTATGGCTGTCTTTACAACCCTTGCATGGGTTACGTGTTTGACGACATGGTCTTTTTTTCTCTTTTTTCGGTTGTGTTTAGGTTTCCTAGCAATTTGCTTTGGTTTCTGGTTTGTTGTCTTTTGTTTCGTTTGTGGATTACCCTTGCCACTATCGGTCCTAATGTTATGGGTAAACCGCCGTTTGCGTGTATTTGTTCTTTTTAAGTTTGAATGCCAGTTATCACTTTGAACAAAAAAATATTTAGAGTGTGGTCTAAATAAATTTATCAAAGTCGAGTTGAATCTTTGAGCCGACAGTCACTCAACAATTATACAAAAAAATAAAATTATCTAAGAGAGGAAAACAATTAACTCCTTGACAAGTGGACATAGAATAGAAATGTAATGTCACCCCCACGACTACAAAAACAGTAACATTTTTTCGAATGTGTCTCCGCCCATTCATTTGTAAATTTAATTTGATCACATGATTTGAATAACATAACTATATTCTCACAAATATTGCATTGTCTGATGAGCTCCTTAAAAAAATATGTATTATATTCATTACAAGGATTTAATTTTGTAGTAACAGGAGTTGGTTTACAACATCAAAATAATTAACAACAAAATTTATTGCAATTTGCAAGTTCAAAAAAATCAGCATAAACAATGCTGGGAAAAAATGAAAACGGAATCAAGTTCTACATTTACAAATCCTTTGATCTGCTGGTAAAATCCTCTTCTGAATCCCCAAAACCGAAACACGAGACTGCTGCTAAAATCCACATTTTTGTCAATCTTAATTTACGAACCAACCGAAAACCCTCTACGTATATGTTCAACTCAAACAATGTGTTTTCATGTCTGTCCTAAAATTGACATGCACAAAAATGGCTGACAACTGCAACATTTCCGAAACCTCTTGTCCGAAAAAAAAAGAAGAAATTTAGAAAAACAAAACACTTTCTAGGTTGAACAACAAGGTTTCTTGGTTCCATTTTCTGTCATATTTTTGACATTAATGGTTGTGCCTTGAGGAATACCAGTACCGGAACCTGATTCCTGTGCTGCCAATGCCTTTTTCCTTATTATCTGATAAATATCTAATAAAACTGTTTGAAATGCTTTCTCGATGTTGTAAGCTTCCAAAGCCGAGGTCTCCATGAACGAGAGACCTTCGCTCTCCGCCAAGCCTTGAGCATCTTCCGTTGAGACGGCTCTAAGATGATTGAGATCGGACTTGTTCCCGGCCATCATAATGACGATGTTTGAATCCGCATGGTCTCGAAGCTCGCGAAGCCATCTCAGGACATTGTCGAAGGTTTGCCTTTTAGTTATGTCGTAAACCAACAGTGCCCCGACTGCACCTCTGTAGTAAGCACTGGTAATAGCTCGATACCTCTCTTGACCGGCCGTGTCCCATATCTGTGCCTTAACTGTCTTTCCTTCTACCTGAAATATTGCAAAGGAACAACTCCTAAGTTTCAATTATTGAAAACATACTTAAAAACAAGAATCATCAGACATATATAAGTCTTGTTTGGGAAAATTACATAAAATCTTTTCATGAAATTCAGATTTGATTAACATTGGTCTTCCAGTTCCATTTGATTCAAAATTTGTCTAAACAGAGAATATCATAATCACAGCAATGGTAGATTTAGAATCCGACCTGAAGAGTCCTAGTCGCGAATTCAACACCAATGGTAGATTTAGAATCCAAGGCAAATTCATTTCTTGTAAATCTCGAAAGAATGTTGGATTTTCCCACACCCGAATCTCCGATCAATACTATCTTAAATAAATAATCATATTCGTGATCCACTTTATATGCCATTCTACACTTATGCTAATCCAAAACCTGCTAAATTGAAGAAGAAGAAGAAAAAAACAAAGAATTAACTTCAGTAATATAAAAAATCCAAACTTAAATTAACAATTACAACCCAATCTCTTAATTCTAATAAAATGTAGAGAAAAAAACAAATGCATTATTTCTTTTTCCTTGAGAAACAAACAAGGAATTAATGGGGGAAAAAACTAACCATAGAATGATGATTGAAAATTAATATTTGATTATTGATGGGATGGGGTGATTAGTGAAATTAAGGAAAATGGGGTTTGTTTTGGGTGAAAGTTCTTGCATAGAGTGGGAAAAGGTTCCCGAGAAGGAGAAGAAAAGAAATGGAAACATTAGTTTCCCATAGCCAAAGAGAGAAAACAGAATAACGTATGGAAAGGCACTTAAAACGGTCTTTTACCGGGATTTTATCTGGCTATATTCGATCACTTTATTTTTTTAACATAAAATTTATAAATCGAAAGATATTGAACATTTAAACGTATTTTTTTATAAAAAAAATATTACTCGATTTAATCAGATAAAAAGAGTATATATGACAATAGTAACACATTACATCATAGATAAATCACTCCCTTACCTAACTGAGCCAAGTACAACTCGGCAAACAATCCTACTAACAAGAAACGAGATCCTAAATATGGTCAAAATAACCCGCAACAGTCTGTTAAACTTACATATATGTTTATTTTGTATCTTTTTGAAGAAGAAAAAAGTCAGAAAGATACAAAATTTATTGGTATTTTGAAACTGTTATGTCCACAATAAATGCAGGTTAGTTTCAATATGGAAATAAATGATTTTTACAATTTGTTAAAATTACATATATGTTTATTTTTACGTTTTCTTGGTATTTTGATTGCCCGAGTTAGATTCAGGCTAGTTTCAATATGGAAATAAATGATTTTTTTTTTAATCTTTGGGTTAAACTACGTATCTAGTCACTCAACTTTAATTTTGTTTTGTTTTGATAATTCAACTTTAAAAACATTGATTTTGATGCCCAATTTTTCTAATTCTTTTTTTGGTCATCCAACCATCAGTTGTTTAACGAAAGTACCAAACGTTACGTCTTGAATGGTTTTATTTATGAAGTTAACCTAATATTTTACTCTCTCCTTTTTCATAGTCGACATCCTTTTCAACTTATTCGATTGTCCCCGGCCTATCATTTTCGTCTAATTGTAACCAAGATGTTCTCCTTTCTCCTCTCTTTCTTCTTTTTAGACATTCATTTTCATTCATCAAATTACCAAAAAGTATGTAGAGCTTTTAAGTTTTACACATGTTAACATATTCTATATCTCGGTAAAAAAACATTATTATAATTTAAAATAATTTTTAATAAATTACTATTTAATAAAATTACATTTACAAGTGATTTTTATTTTAGTATAATACTATTTAATATATAGAAATATTAGGGTACAATTGATCTCACTAAAAATACCTATTATATGTAAATATTAGAATTGTATTAGTGTTTTTTTTATAGAAAATATTAAAATTGACCTTACTTAATTTGTTAGTATATAAAATCAACACTACTTATTATAATAGCATGAAAATTCCTCGTATCTTATACCCTATTCTGAACTTACTATATAAAAATATTGACTCTACCACTATAAGAACCGTCTCTAGGCCAGGGCAATAAAAGCACTGGCCCAGGGCTCCGACTTTGAAAATATAAGAGCAACAATTATATTAACGTTTTTGAACAAAGCAAAGATGAAGAGTGAGCCCCATAACTTTAAAAGTAATGAAAGATAAAAATTTAAAAAGAATAGAGAGGACAAGTGGGGCCCAAATATTTTATATATGATATATGAATATTTATTATTAGGTAATTCAAAAATATATTTATTATTAGGATTTACTTTAACATTTTTATTATTAATGGTCCAATCTTTTTTTAATATATTTTTTATAAAGGCTCTAGTTTATTCAATGTTTGTTATTAGAGAATTGATTTTTTTTCTAATATTTATTACTAGAGGTCTATTCTTAGAATTCAATTTTTTCAACACTTGTTATTATTGATATACACTTAAAATTTATTTATTTTTTCTCAAAACTAGCTATCAGGGACAGAGATTTAAATAGAGTTTTGCAATCGCAACAACGACCTTTATATAGCGGTAGAGGTACCATTCGAAACTGTGATACATGCAACCGTTATGTCCACAATAACATATGTTTTTTTTAAAAATTACAACTACGAAACTCATTGTGACCGAAATAACACGTGTTATGTTCCCGATGATGATAAATGCAGCATGACCGAAAATGTGATCACAACCCTAACTTAAATTCTTAATTTAAGATCCAATTTTTAAACTCACCCTAGGACCGCTAAAATGTCAGAAACTGCTCTGGCCAATATATATATATATATATATATATATATATATATATATATATATATATAAAGTAACCTTGGTTTTAATTATTAAAAAATCATTTCATTTTTCTTATTTCGAAGAAATGACTAGGGATGAGCACAGGTCGGGTTTTTGGCCCACTCGGACCCGACCCGGCAATATTCTTTAAAATATTTGATCCGACCCGACTTGAAAATAAATATACTAAATTCGACCCGACCTATATAAAATAAGTTAATTTTAGAGACCTAATTGTAAAAAAATAATTTTAAGGGACTTAATTGTAAAAAATTATAATTTAAAGGACTAAATTATAAATAAAAATTCAATTTTAAGGACTTAATTATAAAATATATAGGCAAAATGACAAAAGATGCCCCCAACGTTTGCATGTTTTGTCATTTGGCCCCCTATCTTTTTTTTGGGTCCAAATATGCCCCCAACGTTTGCTTGTTTTGTCATTTGGCCCCCTATTCTTTCTTTTGGTCCAAATATGCCCCCAACGTTTCATTCGTAGTCCAAATATGCCCCCAACGTTTCAATTTGGTCCAAATATGCCCCCGTTAGATGGAAACTGTCAGTCAACTGACGTTCAACAGTTGATGTTGACTGGACTTGCCACGTATTAAGATCGGCTGATGCCACGTCAAAATTTTTTTATAAGCCGTTGACCGTCAGTTAATTGACAATTTACATCCAACAGGGGCATATTTAGACTATGAATGAAACGTTGGGGGCATATTTGGACCAAAAAAAAGAATAGAGGGCCAAATGACAAAACATGCAAACGTTGGGGGCATCTTTTGTCATTTTGCCAAATATATATATAAAGAGGGGTATTATTATAAATATCCCTAAAAAATTTAAAGAAAAATTACACTACTAGTTCCGAATCGGGTTGGATATTTTCCACTCTAAACTCGACTCGAGTCTACCCTTAACAAAAACTCGACCCGAATCGGGTCAAGTCGAAACCCGCCGGGCAGGGTAAAATGCCCATCCATAGAAATGACCAGAAGCTAACACCTTTTTCTTGGAACATTCTCAAGGACAAAGATTTGGTTGTTGATTGATTCTTCAACGATTTGTGGAAAAGACGGATTGCTTTAATATCCCCTCGGCACCACATTTAAGATGTTGACATGACAAAGAGGTCAAATGTTTATTATGTAAGAAAGGCATCTTCTAAAACATCAACTTGAACACTTGAGCCCAACCAACCCTATCCATCGTTGACATTTTCACTCAAATATCACCCTTAAATTAATTTAACACTCAACAAAATTATTTTCTAATTTATTATTTTTATATTTTTATTAAAATTTATTGCCTTTAACGCTTAAAGGTTCTATTAATCTCATTAAAAAATTAACAAAAAAAACGGATGAAACAAAACATCTTACTGTTTTTACCGTTTCATTGAAAATTAATTAAATTTATTTTTATAAATAAAATTATACTAAAAATTAATTTTATAAATGAGATTCATTTCAAAGTAAGATCTTCAAATGAATGCAATAAAATATCATTTATATAATGAGTCTATATAATATTCAAATGAAAGTACATTTGGCCGGTTGGTTAAGTTGCTCATCTCTATTCCCTCACATTCACTTAGGTCATAGGTTCTAGACTCGGTAAGAACATCCCCTCCATTTCTCTAGAGTTTCCCCTTTCCCTTCCACTCTAGGCAGTGGCGGAGCCACGTATATGTTTGGGTGAGCACTGAACTTTTGAAAGTTCATATATTTGGCTTTAATTTTCTTAATTTTTATGAATTAGTCTTTAAATTCTATAACTTGTGCCCACCCTCAAAAAAACATTCTGAATCAGCCACTACCTCTAGGAAAGATAGTATTAGAATTTATTAAAAATAAATTAACTAATACATTAAATATCAGTTATTATAAAAAAATATTCAAAATTTAAATAAACAAAAAGACGGAAGAAATCACTTCCTTTTATCATTTTAGTTGTCTTCCATAATTTTAAATTATAAAAAATAATAGAATATTAACTCTTAAAACTAAGATGACAAATTTACCCAAATATGGTTCCTCAATTTCCCCCCTCAAAACTATGGCATTCTCCACTTTATTTTCTAAAAACATGATTGTTTACTGTAGCAATCAGAAGTCGAAAAGAACACGATCCGACTTTAAGCAGTGTTTATCCAAAAAATACACCTAAAGTCAGTGATTTATTTTGAATACGAATCAAGGACAGTCAGACTTTAAACAATGTTCATTACTTTTACTATTCAAAGACGGATTACAAGCAGTCTTATTTTAGTAGTTTAATATTAACATGAGAAAAACGTTGTTCAAAGACGGATTGAACAAAATCTGACTTCTAATTTACTATCGTGAACAACCATACTTTGGGAAATAAAATGGAGAGGGCCGTAGTTTGAGAAAAAAAATATTAGGGAACCATATTTGAGTAAATTTGCCAACCAAGATCTTAAAAAAGTTTTTAACTATCATTATTACTAGTCTTTTATTCTCTTCCAAAATTCCAACAATTCAAAACAAGAAGAGTAAACTAATACACAAAGAGACTGAGGAACAAACACCTGATTTTATGTTAGAGAGAAATTTATAAAATTGGGAGAGAGGAGCGAAAATAGATTTTAAAAAATACATAAAAATTTTAAATTTTTTAAATCATATATAAATTTTAAATTTTCAGTGGGACAATCACCCCTCCAACCCCTCGGTCCATCCCTGCAATCAAGGGTTGGAATTTGATGCCAACGAACATGTCCTATTGGTGTTGAGTGATGCACCTATGTGTCAAAAAACCAGACACAAAAATAAAATATGATACATTTTATTAATAAATAATAATAGGCATTTTTGTCATATTATATTTATTATTATAAACTTTTTTTTGGAGATTAGGGAAGTTATTATTATAAACTTAATGAATATTATTATTATTATTATTATTATTATTATTATTATTATTATTAATTAGGGTAAATCTTAACAATGATTATTTTTAGTTGTCTTTTTTATTTTCAAGGTTTTGTTCTAATTAATTCGGATCGAACCATGTCGCACACCTAGTTTTGGTGGGGGAGTCTCATGGCATGGATTTTCTGGATACACAGGAACTCAAACTCAATACCTGCTTAAAGGATATTAAACTGCTTACCACTTAAACCAATCACGTTAATAACGTTAATAATCTTAATAATGATTATTAACCACCAACAAATGAAATCAAATTATAAAATAACAAAAAAATAATTCTAGAGAGTGAACCCCTTTTATTTGGAGCTTATAAATAGCTAAGGCCGTTGGGCAACAAACAACATCCCCTCACATCTGCAGTTTCTTACAGTTCTTTTCTTTTCTTTCCACTACTGCTCCATGTATCTTTATTTAGCTTCGTCTGCTATATTTTATTAAAAAAACATAAAAGAAATAAAAAAAAGATAGATATTTTTTTTGTTTGATCTATCAAACAGTAGTTTTGTTGGTTGGTAGGTTGACAAAGAAAGCTTTTTATGTTAAGAAAAACTAGAACTGAAAACAAAAGGTGTTACGTTTTGTCTGGTATGGAAAACAAAAAGCAAGTGTCTACTTCTTCTTCTTCATCATCATTTGATCATCTGTTTGGTCCCAAGGACCCTTCTTCTTCATCCAAAACTGGGATTTTTGGGACTATTTTTCCTCCTCCATCAATGGTAAAAAATTCTTCTTTTAGACTTTGTTAATTTTGATGTTTTAATGAGAAATAGTTGATGGGATTTTTATGTACCTCGAGGTCTGCAGATCATGTGCTTGCGTTTATGCTTCTGTTGTTTATTTTCTATTCTCTACTTGATAAGTATTTAGTATTCGAATATAGGCAGATCATGTCTATACTCATTCGAATTCGAGTAACATAGCTCGTAACAACCTTGCTTGACTTGTTTTTATTTATGATTACATCCTTCTTCTGTTTATAGATTTTGGTGGTTTGATTTGAGTGGAATTGTGCCCTGCAATGGTCTAAAATTCTGTATGGTTTCAGGTGCTGGGGAGGAAATCCATTGGTAGCGGGGGACAAAGCAGTGTAACGACGGAACCTTGCAATTTATGCTCCTCTATCCACTATGGAGGCCAAGAAAACTACTATTCTCTAAACACCACCACCACTGACTCTCTCAATTATGTAAGTATAACACCGGTTTACAATATGAATTATTACTACATCTATATATATATATATATATAATACTTTAAATACGATTATGACACATATAAAAAATCATGTTATTGGTATTTGGTATGGGCAGTTGAAGAAGAATGAGGAAGATGATGATATCAATGGAAGCAATTCTAGTGGTGCATCAAGAGGGAATTGGTGGCAGGGTATGAAAGGAGTGGTTTTTTTGGTGATAAATATTACTGAATATAAATATATGTAGTCTTTAATAAATTATTACTTTATTTTTGTTCAGGCTCACTTTATTACTAACTTCTTCATCCCAAAAATGACAGCACGTTTTGCCATCCCCATACTGTAAGATCTATATTAAAAATTGTCTGATGGATCTTATGTTAAATTGAATATCCTTCAAATTGAGATAATATTTTATGGATTATTTTTTGCAGGGATAATAGCAGCAGCATGATACAAAAAATATTACTATTACAATGGAAATTAGCTGGTAGGGAACTAGGCATATATTACAGAGCATGGAATATAGCCCAGATTTAGTACACAAACTTTAGGATCATTTTGTCCCCACTTTTCCAATCTCTCTCTGTAATCTGGAATACCTGGGGCACACTATTTTAAGAATCTTATGTTTCAAGTTTTTTTTCCAAGGTGATCAGTATAATACCATACTTTTTTTTTGGGTTCTTTCCCGTTTTAGAGCCGTGCCCTGATTAATTCAGATGACTCGTATCACACGTATAATTTTAGTGAATGAATTTTTCAGCAGAAATTTTCTACAATACCTCGAACTTGAGACCTAATTAAACAATATCAAACTGTTAATTACCACTTGGACTAACAAGTTGATTTTGAATACCATACCTTTAATCTCTCCAGACCTTTAACTAATTAACTGCAATGTTACATCTCATTAATGAGGTAAATAAAAATATTTAATATCTCAAAATAAATATGAATAATTTAATTTAAAAATTAAAATAAATACAAATCATTTGTTTGATTAAAATCCTCAATTGTGAGCACATATGTAAAATGTATGATACTATTATAAAGTATGACACAAAATCAAGTGACCAATTATGTTAGACATGTCATAAGTATTAAAGTGTCATGGAAATAAAAGTGTAGATACCATAAGATATATTTATAATTCAATGAGTGACAGAGTTATAAACATTTAATAGTTGATTTAATAATCAACTATATAAAATGGCAGTGGTCCCCAAGAAATATGTTAACTTGTATTACTCTTGTCCCCGTCAGAGAGTTTTTACGGCAAGGGCTAACCTATATTCTTGGAAGATCACAACTACCTTTTTAGGCGACTTTGATATTTTTATCTATCGATTAATTCAGGTACACTTCAACATTCAATTTATTCGGTTTATTATTTTTGATGATTTGACATGATAGATCTTAGATATTAGGTTTCATATTAATTTATAATTTGATTCTAACTAGTGATATCAGTGTTCAAATTATTGAAAATCGGTTAATATTTTATATTTTTTGATTGATTCATGATGATTTCATATTTTTGGGATTATGCACGATCGCTTAGGTCTTTGTCTATTCTAATTAATTCCATGCGATTAAATTATATTAATTAGGTTTTTGTCGGCGCATGGGTTTTTAATTCATGTTGTGAATTTGTGAACGGCATACTTGTATGGTTGTCGTTTTTCATTGATTAACTTATCCCCTCTTTTCCGCATCATATATATTAGTAAGGATGAGTCTACCACGTGCGACGAACATGGATGAACACCACTAATAATGAACACCGCTGAACACTATTAAATTAATTAATAAAGATTTAAAATTTTAAGGACCTATCATACAATTAATAATTATTTTTAAAAATTTAATTAAATTATTTTTTATATTTATTAAAAATTTATTTTTTAATAAGGGTAAACTATATATTTAGTACCTCACCTATTTCCATATTTCTATTGAACCCTCATTATTTAAATATTATTTTAATTTGACCCTATTCTTTATAAAAAAATAATTTAACCCTTAACCTAAAACCCTAAACTATTAACCCTTAAACTCTTAAACCTATACCCTAAATCATATAAAAACACATTAAAAACAAAAACGATGCATACAAAACGTGATGAATGTGATCGACATACTCTTGACATCATCTTAAGTAACAGAAACTCTATCCAGCTATCTACAAATCAAAAAGGAAAATCATATCTAACATATATGGTGGCAAGCAGCAAGCATAAACATAAGTTACCAGTAACATAATCTTGGTCACTTTAAACGAACAATGACATATCAGGTAAAGCAAAGCTAATATAAAGTGGGAGCTAGAAATAATAGTACCTCCAATTACAGTACATATATTGGTGATGAAGTGCAAAAACGAAATATGTTCCTCCTTAAAAGTGACCTGCACAGGGAAAGATAGAAAGCGATGTTATACCGTCTTTTTCTAGATGTATTTCGAGTTAATATCTAAGCAATTCCAATGGATTGTGTTTCCATCCTTACTTCTCAACACATCTTTAATTACTTGTATCATCATGAAACTATGCTACGGATATCTGATTAGAATAAAAGGAACCAACCTTGATTGGAGAGAAGTCATAAAAGAAGAAAACTCCAGGATGAGAGTTAGGGTATATGGTTGTGAATTGAATTAATCGATGAATTGAATCGATGATTGTGAAATCATTTTTAAGGGTATATAGTTTAGGGTATATGTTTAAGAGTTTAAGGGTTTTAGGTTGAGGGTTAAATTATTTTTTATAAAGAATAGGGTCATATTGAAATAATATTTAAATAATGAGGGTTCAATAGAAATACAGAAATATGTGAGGTACTAAATATATAGTTTACCCTTATTAAAAAATAAAATTTTAATATATATAAAAAATAATTTAATTAAAATTTTAAAAATAATTATTAATTGTATGATAGGTCCTTAAAATTTTAAATCTTTATTAATTAGTTTAATGATGTTCATCGGTGTTCATCATTAGTAGTGTTCATCAATGTTCGTCGCACGTTGTAGAATTTTTCTATTATTAATCATGGATTTAAGTTTCGAAATTCAATCCAGACAAGTTTATGTACTATTTCTTTAACTTGTGTTAATAGGAATTGAATTTCAATGTCGGCAAATCACGTTTCAAAATTATTAAGATTCCCAGCATATGAAATGGCCACTTTTTATTGCTTTTGCTTGTTTAGTAATCACATCCGGTGACTAAGGTTATAAAATATATATTTTATTTAAAATATATATTAAATTCAGTTTGATCAAACATTTAGTTTTGATCGTTGGTAATTAAAAAAAATAAAATTGACTTGGGCTTTATCATGGTAAATTTATCGTGACTTGAAAATTTTATAATCAGGTTAGCTCTTGTAATATTCACATTTCCGTCTTAGAATTTAACTCATTGAATTAGAGTATTAATTTATTCTTTAGAAGTAAATAATTCAAAATTAAGCAATTGATTCAATTTAGTCCCTAAATTTCCTTCAATTAGCAATTATTGTATTAACTCGAAATTAAAGAAAATTGAGTATTCAAATTGAAGAAATGAATCGAGTAAGTCAAGATGATAATTTAGTTGAACACTAATTTAATTATAACATGATCAAACTAAGAGATTTGGCGAGTTAAAATAATTAGAATAAATATGAACAACTTAGTGAAAATCGGGCCAAATTGTAAGAAGATAGAAATTATATATGTTCATGATTAATGACCAAATTAAAGAGGAAACAAAACATATAAGTTGCATGATAAATATTATGATTCTTTGGGCTGCCCTTAGTCAAAAGCAAGATTAGAAGACAAAGGGAGGGCATTTGGGTAAATCAATAAACCAACATAATTCCAAATTAAGGAATATGTCCACCTTCTCCTACCTTTCCTAGTGTTGCCGTGAACTTAGAGAGAAAGAAGAGAAAGAAAGCTTGAGAGAAAATGTAACACCCAAGATTTTAAGGTTAAAAAAAATAAAATAAAAAAGGAAATAACAACCAAGGGGTTTTAAACCTGTGACCCTTGGTTGCATAGACTTATATCTCAACCAATTGAGCTAGGTGAGCTCTTAGTTATTTGTTGCACTAAGGAAAATTTAAATTGATGCTTACAGATATCTAAAAATAAAATAATAATATAATATATCCCCAACCACCCTCATTATTGTCATTAATGCTTCATCTTGAACCTGAAAATATCTAGAAGATCTCAAAAGTCACTCCCCTAAACCTCTTCACCGTTCACTACTGCATCCCCTCCACTGCCGCGTCGTGCACGTCATCGTCGTCGCCCTTAGGAGCGCCACCGTACCCCGACACAAACTCGGCCACCACTCACGGAGATACACCATCAATTGTTCTAGAGGGCGTGTTGAAGGTTCGTCGGAAACCAAGCTCGCTCTCAGTTTCTTGACTTTTCTGGCCTCGGTTGCCGTCCATTCGCGACACGGACACCAGATCCGGGCTCCTGACGTGACAGCGAGCAAAACCCAACCGTCCGACCACACATCCGACATCGGTAAGGGCTTCATCGGGGTTACGCGATAATCCGACCATTTCGTACGGTTTGGGTAAGTTCGATGAGTTCAAGTTTAATTTTAGGGTTTCCAGTTGAGATATGTTAGATTTAAGGTCATTTTTCGACGTTTTTGGTGCTGTCCGACGTGGTTTCCAACCAGGAAAGGCCGCGCGTGGGCTTCACGCGCCATCCAAGGCGATTCTCGGCCGCCTTGGACGGTGGCTGCTGAACCGGCCGGCCCAGACCTGGTTTGACCTCGAACCGAGCCGCCCAAACTGGTCCGAACAAACCGCCCATAG
The DNA here is from genome assembly GCA_030270665.1 of Hibiscus trionum. Lineage (NCBI taxonomy): Eukaryota > Viridiplantae > Streptophyta > Magnoliopsida > Malvales > Malvaceae > Hibiscus > Hibiscus trionum. The sequence continues at coordinate 7,076,549 of BSYR01000024.1, read as the reverse complement.
TCTAGTGGTAAACCTAGCCCAATAACTGACCTGACCCGACCCGTTGACCCGTACCCGGCCCGTTGACCGATTCAACTCAGTGAGTCAACTCGCCGGGTCAACTCAATAAGTCAACTCGCCCGAGTCAACCAAGTGAGTCAACTCGCCGAGTCAGCCATTGGACCAGTGACGTCAGCGTTGACTTTGACCGCTGACGTCAGCATTGACTTTGACCAAAAAGTCAACTTTTCCTGAAAAAGCTCTATTCTATGTTTTTCGACGTCTTGAGTCTGTTTTTAAAGCCCGTTTCGTGAAATTCTAACCCGAAAGCCTCTGAATTGGACCTTGAACTCGAGTCTGCTTATGTATTTTAATAATCAATTATGAGCAATGTGAGTAAGGACTGAAATTGGAATTTGTGTGATTGAAGGTGTGAAACCAAAATTGATTTTGATATAACACCTAAACTTATGGACTAATTTGCAAAACAATAAATTTTTAAGTACTCTTTAAAGTCTCACTATTGACAAGTCTTTTTGAACCAAACTTCACTTCAAGACAAAACTCTCTTAAATGTTCAAAATCCACTAAGTCTTTTTATGTATTTTCAAGCCAAACTTCAGTAAAACGCCCAGGCGTATCGATACCCTTAGGCGTATCGATACGGTTTTAGTCACTGGAATTTTAATAGACCATAACGTACAGATACGGTATTACCCCGTATCGATACGATATTCATCTGGGCAACACTTTAAACGATATCGTACCGATACGCTTTGCTTATCTTTGCATTTAATTTTTGACCGTTGGCTTGTCAATAGTTGGTATCCCAAAATTTAATTGACCGTTATACCGTACCGATACGCTAATTAACCGTATCGATACGCTCTTTATCAAAACCAAAGTTGGGATTCCAGTGAGCAAAATCAGTATCGATACGCCCATCCGTATCAATACGCCCCTTAGAAACCGTACCGGTATGCCCTCTAAGCGTATCGATACGCGATGTTTTTCAGTCACAACGACTATTTCCTCTTTGATACAGGTACCGATACGCCCCCCTAGCCGTACCGATACGGTAGGCAGCAAAGCTGCATTTATTGCGGGAAATTGCATCTCAACGGCTCTATTGATGATCCCAACTACCCAAACGGCTAAAATTCAATGCAAGGGTATAAAATCAAGTCTCAATTGAACAAGCAACAACCATCGAACCTACAAGCAACATCAAAGCACTCAAATCCAAACTTTGCACCTGTAGAGTCAAATTCTTGTACCCAACTCTTGTATTCTCATTGTAATCTTTTATTGTGAGTTTGGGGAGTGTGAAATTGTAATTGGGTAAACATTCATCCTTTGAGAGGAATTTTTAGAGTTTACCAAATACTTCTCTTGTAAAAGTGAGTGGATTAAGCTTTGGGTAGAAAGCTTAATCAAATTGTAAGGTTCCCTCCTTATCCAAGAAAAGGGGAAGAATTCAAGTAGTGAATTGGTTGAAAATCCTTAGTGGGAACTAAGGTAGTGGATGTAGAGTTTGTTTGGAGAACTTGAACCAGTCTAATTGCTTTGTGTCACAATTCATTTTTTCCATATTTTTACCCACCAAAATTTTTATCGCCAATTCACCCCCTCTTGGCCATTTGCAATTGTGTGATCAACTCAACAAAAGGTATTCGCAATTTCTTGTATTCGAGATGTTGAGGACGTCGCATTCGGGTTCGAGAGTGATCGAACGGAGTTTCATGGTTGACCGATGTAGCAAGTATTAAAGGCAATACACTACAACCTCTAGTATGCTTTATGAACATGTTGGTATTCGGTTAATGCATGCATAAATATGATGAGGAGTGCTGTTAATTCTACTTAAGTCAAACCAGATATGAAATTGATTATGATAACCTAGAAAAGATCGAAATGTTCGAATGAGAAAGTTAATAAATGTAAGGATCTGGAGTTCAATAAATTAATTAACAAGGCGGCTAATCTCCAAACCTGATTATTAATGTCAAAAGATTAAATGCTAAAAATATTTGGATATGAAATTACGAAAATGCCCTTAAGGTATGAGAATGACTAAAATACCCTTGGAATTGGAAGCGATCTAGAAATTTACACTAGATATGGTAAAACAACCCGATTCATCTAAAAACTTCGATCTAGTTGGAAAGTTATGGTAACAAGATTTAAACCTTCGAGATTGTAAGGTGTTAGGTTTCCTTGAATTTGGAATGAATCTCCGAATATAGATTTACGAGAAACTATCCATACCTCTAAATTAATCAAGTGGCTCAAATTTCTGAATTGATTGAAATGACTAAAAGTATTGGAAATACTGTTATGGTTAAATTAATCGGAATGATCGTATTGACAAAAGGCTAAAGTATCCTCGGACACCGAGGTTTGCAAATTAACTAGAACGATGGATAAACCTTTGAGTTCTGAAATGAATGAAGTGGTTGGAGGTAAAGAAATTTCTTGAATGGCTGAAACACCCACGAGTACTTAAATGATTGAAATACTATAAATGGTTCAATTGACAAGAATGATGGATATCCGGAGCTTCAGAACGACTGAAATACCCCCTTGACTGGAATAAGTAAATTGCCTTTGATAAAATTCTAGAAATGCCGATAAAGCTGAAAATAACTGAAATGCCCCTAAGGGTTGGAGCATGACTCATGTATGTTAATCACTCATGATATTAATATAAGGATGGAAGTTTTTCCGCACAGAATATATGTTCGTCTACTCCGTGGCAAGTCCTGTGGTGAAATATGAAGGCAACCGTTCAGATATACGATACAATTAGTATTTGGAAATGATACTCGTGAAGTGCATACATCATAAGGTTTGGTTAGTACTGCAAGGTTAGGACATGTTAGTTCGATTGGTTTTAGAGGCTCGATAAACTTATGGAAATCTTAAATATTGTAAATCGTCATTTCATCATTATTGGGCAAAATTAAAAAATCACTCATGATAGTTAAATGACCAAAATGCCCTCGTTGGCCAAAGTAATCAAAATAGCCCTGAATGTATCTAATATCGTGAAAGATCTTGACATAGAAATCTCTAAATGCCTGGTTGGAAATTTGATGATCAAATAGAATTTCCGAGCCACTATTTATGCCTTGTTGGTATAAATTACCAAAATGCCTAGGTGTGATAAATTGACCATAATGCCCTTGTAGGCTTAAATGAGTAAATCGCTCATGATATATCTAAACTCTTAAAGATCTTGATGTATCATCTCTTGAATATTTGGTTTGAACCGTTAGTACGAACCCCTCTTTTATAGGGACTTCATTTTTAAAATCCGTTTAAATTGTCAAAAGTTTAATGTGTTCCCTTCCGTAAATGCCAAATATCTCTAAGAAATAAATTGTTCCATCTAGTGTGTTCTATGTGTGCTACACGACTATTTTTGCATATTGACTTACATGTTATAATACCGATCACGTGCACATGACTGACATACTTGAATGCACAGGAACATGACATGTTTTATAAATTAAACATGACCATATTTTATTTCTGATATATGCCTATGCACCCGATATGACAAACATGCCATATGGATAATGTATTACTGAAAATACTGTTATTGATTAATGAACTATTGATAATCTGATTCACCGGGGTACTTGGGAAATTATATGAAGTTACTGACGGTTCAGCTTTGATCCAGCTGGTAAGTCCACCCATTTTCGGTTCCTATGCTTCGGCTAGGTCCCCCCGTTTTCGATTCCTATGCTTCGGCTAGGTCCGCCCGAATTTGGTTCCTATGCTTCGGCTAGGTCCGCCCGTATTCGGCTCCTATGCTTTGGCTAGGGCCGCCCGTATTCTAAGGTATTCCCTTAGGATGGTACCCACGCCCAATGGGCTCGGGTTAATGCCTGTACATGATACCGCACCGGGGAACCTAAATATTGGAGTATGGTTGGAGGGTAAATAAAGAATTAAAATGAACTTTACTGCTACTTGAAACAAATGTATTTGAAATAAAAAGGTTTACTGCATTGTTACATTTCATGCGTTAACGTTGCACCGTTGGAACACACTAGACACTAAACTCTCTGATTCCACCTCTGTATGTTACCAGCCTATATAATTCCAGTCTAATTCTTGATGTTTGAATAAAGAACAAATATCATTATTCTCGAGTATGATGCAACCTCGAAATAGTAGAACAGAAATGGAGACTGTTACTACGTAGAACATCATGAAAATGTTATTCCTATCATATATCTGCATGAGCTTATAACATCTTATGGTAGTTCTGTATTACTGAGATTTTCTAAGCTCACGTTGTTTTTACCATTGCAGGTTAAAAGAATATATCATGGTATAATGGTTGACAGTAGTGTTCGGAGTTGTCTCGGTGTTACCTTTGGAGTACGGTACTGTATAGTTAGTGGGCATGTATGTCATATATTGTTTTATGACAGTGTTTGTAAAACACTTTCTGAAATTTTTGTTATGTGTTTAAATGACTTCCCGAAATAGTATTTTAAACATAAGTTGATTTTATAGTTTAATAAGTGTTTGAGAAAAAAATGTTTTTATGTGTATTTTTACTGTGGGTCACTCTTGTGACTCTAATGTGACTTCCTAGGATCCGATGTAACGTATAAGTGGGTCTAGAGGGTTACATTTAGTGGTATCAGAGCTTAGAGTTACGTCTTTTTGGGTAGATCGGTCGATCATCTATCATAGGGTGTCTAGTCTGTGTATGCCCCTAGCATAACCGTACTACTTCGAGCCGAAACTCCGATGTCGAATCTCTTTTTCTGAAATAAGTGAATCTAAGTATTATGCCTTATATAGATCGATCTGTAATGGCAAGAAACGTCTATACCGTTCCCCTATGTTTTGGATTAAATTGATGGATTTGAATTTGGATAAAGAAACTGAGATTGTTAATGCGTGTGAAATTGAAGATATGAACTAGATGAAGAATAAAGGTTTGATCATGTAAGGCAACCGATATAAGATTTACATGTAATGCCATTCGGTGATAATGATTATGTTTGAGAATATCCCGATAGAAAATTGATAAAAGCTGTATGAATTTAGAAGGGAGGTGTTCGTGAATGTGAGGAAAGTGTAAATCATATGGTAACTCTGTTTTACACAAAGGAAATAGATGTTTTAAAATTTCGCTAGAGGTAAATTTTAACCGATCAAAATCTTGGTTATGTTCAGTCAGCTTGAAGGCAGACATTTTTTTAGGAAATGTGGCTTAGTGTATAGTTATATATATATAATATCTGACTGAAATCCAATGCTACACCCTAATTCTGGAAGGCCATGTCGAAGATTTTGGATACTCGTATGAATTTCAGGTATAGTTTTCACCTGTAAAATTGATGGTCAACCTAGTAGAGTAATTCAGATTCTAGAGGAGATACTTCCATGTCGTAAGATTATTTCTGTTGTTGGGAAGGATTTGTATCACTGATTGAGACAATGTATGATAAAACATATGAGACAAGTGTTGTTTGGCACCGTATGAAGTTCAGTATGGATTCAAATATTGTATTCTAATTAGTTGGTCTGAGATGTATAATCGGAAGTTTGAGTCCAAGGTTAATTCGAAAAACTGAGGGCACTACTGAATTGATATGTAATCGTCTCAGAAAGTCCTAAGGAACATGTATAATCTGATGGTTAAGTTTTAGTGCAAGAATGGATGAAAGAGCAGTTTTGCATTTCTCCGACCCAGGAAAAATTTCAAGGACGAAATTTCTTTTAAGGGGGGAGAGTTGTAACATCCAAGATTTTAAGGTTAAAAAAATAAAATAAAAGAGGAAATGGCAGCCAAGGGGTTTTGAACCCGTGACCCTTGGCTGCATAGACTTATGTCTCAACCAATTGAGCTAGGTGAACTCTTAGTTATTTGTTGAACTAAGGAAAATTTAAATTGATGCTTACGGATATCTAAAAATAAAATAATAATGTGATATATCCCCAACCACCCTCATTATTGCCATTAATGCTTCACCTTGAACTTGGAAATATCCAGAAGATCTCAAAAGTCACTCCCCTAAACCTCTTCACCGTCCACCGCTACATTCCCTCCACCGCCGCGCCGTGCACGTCACCGTTGTCGCAGTTGGGAGCGCCACTATACCTCGACACAAACTCGGCCACCACTCACGGAGATACACCATCGTTTGTTCTAGAGGGTGTGTTGAAGGTTTGTCGGAAACCAAGTTCGCTCTCGGTTTCTTGACTTTTCCGGCCTCGGTTGCCGTCCATTCGCGACACAGACACCAGATCTGGGCTCCTGACGTGACGGTGAGCAAAACCTAACCGTCCAACCATGCATCCGATGACAGTAAGGGCTTCATCGGAGTTACGCAATAATTCGGCCATTTCGTAAGGTTTGGGTAAGTCCGATGAGTTCTAGTTTAATTTTTGGGTTTCCGGTTGAGATATGTTAGATTTAAGGTCGTTTTTCGGCGTTTTTGGTGCTGTCCGACGTCGTTTCCAATTAGGAAAGGCCGCGCGTGGGCTTCACGTGTCGTCCAAACCGGTCCGAACAAACCGACCCAAGTCTAGTGGTAAACCTAGCCCAATAACTGACCTGACCCGACCCGTTGATCGACCCGGCCCGTTGATCGAGTCAACTCAGTGAGTCAACTCGCCCGAGTCAACTCAGTGAGTCAACACGCCTAAGTCAACCCAGTGAGTCAACTCGCCGAGTCAACCATTGGACCAGTGACGTCAGTGTTGACTTTGACCGCTGATGTCAGCGTTGACTTTGACCAAAAAGTCAACTTTTCCTGAAAAAGCCTTATTTAATGTTTTTCAACGTCTCGAGTCCGTTTTTGAAGCCCGTTTTGTGAAATTCTAACCCGAAAGCCTCCGAATTGGACCTTGAACTCGAGTCTGCTTATGTATTTTAATAATCAATTATGAGCAATGTGAATATGGACTGAAATTGGAATTTGTGTGATTGAAGGTATTCGAAGTTTCTTGTATTCGAGATGTTGAGGATGTCGCATTCGGGTTCGAGAGTGATCGAACGGAGTATCATGGTTGACCGATGTAGCAAGTATTAAAGGTAATACACTACTACCTCTAATATGCTTTATGAACATGTTAGTATTCGGTTAATGCATGCATAAATATGACGAGGAGTGCTATTAATTCTGCTTAAGTTAAACCAAATATGAAATTGATTATGATAACCTAGAAAAGATCGAAATGTTCGAATGAGAAAGTTAATAAATGTAAGGATCTGGAGTTCAATAAATTAATTAATAAGGCGGCTAATCTCCAAACCTGATTATTAATGTCAAACGATTAAATGCTAAAAAAATTTGGATATGAAATTACAAAAATGCCCTTAAGGTATGAGAATGACTAAAATACCCTTGGAATTGGAAGCGATCTAGAAATCTACACTGGATATGGTAAAACAACCCGATTCATTTGAAAACTTCGATCTACTTGGAAAGTTATGGTAACAAGATTTAAACCTTCGAGATTGTAATGTGTTAGGTTTCCTTGATTTTGGAATGCATCTCTGAATATAGATTTACGGGAAACTATCCATACCTCTGAATTAATCAAGTGGCTCAAATGTCTGAATTGATTGAAATGACTAAAAGTATTGGAAATACTGTTATGGTTAAATAATCAGAATGATCGTATTGACAAAAGGCTGAAGTATCCTCGGATACCGAGGTTTGCAAATTAACTAGAACGATGGATAAAACCTTGATTTCTGAAATGAATGAAGTGGTTGGAGGTAACGAAATTTCTTGAATGGCTGAAACACCCACGGGTACTTAAATGATTGAAATACTATAAATGGTTCAATTGACATGAATGATGGATATCTAGAGCTTCAGAACGACTGAAATACCCCCTTGACTGGAATAAGTAAATTGCCTTTGATAAAATTCTAGAAATGCCAACAAAGTTGTAAATGACTAAAATGCCCCTAAGGGTTGGAGCATGACTCATGTATGTCAATCACTCATGATATTAATATAAGGATGAAAGTTTTTCCGCACAGAATATAAGTTCGTTTACTCCGTGGCAAGTCTTGTGGTGAAATATGAAGGCAACCGTTCAGATATACGATACAATCAGTATTTGGAAATGATACCCGTGAAGTGCATACATCAGAAGGTTTGGTTAGTACTGCAAGGTTAGGACATGTTAGTTCGATTGGTTTTAGAGGCTCAATAAACTTATGGAAATCTTAAATATTGTAAATCGTCATTTCATTATTATTAGGCAAAATTACAAAATCACTCCTGATAGTTAAATGACCAAAGTGCCCTCGTTGGCCAAAGTAATCAAAATAGCCCTGAATGTATCTGATATCGTGAAAGATCTTGACATAGAAATCTCTGAATGCCTGGTTGGAAACCTGATGAGCAAATAGAATTTCCGAGCCACTATTTATGCCTTGTTGGTATAAATTACCAAAATGCCCAGGTGTGATAAAATGACCATAATGCCCTTGTAGGCTTAAATGAGTAAATCGCTCATGATATACCTAAACTCTCAAAGATCTTTATGTATCATCTCCTGAATATCTAGTTTGAACCGTTAGTACGAACTCTCCTTTTTATAGGGACTTCGTTTTTAAAATCCGTTCAAATTGTCAAAAGTTTAATGTGTTCCCTTCCGTAAATGCCAAGTATCTCCAAGAAATAAACTGTACCGATCACGTGCACATGACTGAATTAAAGAGGAAACAAAATATATAAGTTGCATGCTAAATATTATGATTCTTTAGGCTGCCCTTAGTCAAAAGCAAGATTAGAAGACAAGGGGACGACATTTGGGTAAATCAATAAACCAACATAATCCCCAAATTAAGGAATATGTCCACCTTCTCCTACCTTTCCTAGTGTTGCCGTGAATTTAGAGAGAAAGGAGAGAAAGAAAGCTTGAGATAAAATTCTTAAATTTTGCTTTAATGGAAGAAGAAAACTCATGCATGTTGATGAAATTGAGCTAGGAAGAAGAGATGTTATCTAGTGATTGCAAATTTAAGAAGTAAGTGCTTTATTCTTCTTCTCTTAGCTTTTCGAATAGAAACTAATTATGAATGTATATTTTTAAGTTATTTTAAGCATGAATATTGTTAGAATTACAATGATTAAAAATGAGTTGAAATGATAGAATTTCGAATGGTTAGATTAAATTAGTGAACCGGGTAATAAGGGACTGTTTTGAGGAAAAGTTTAGTGTTATGGATTAAATTGAAAGTTTGAGATAGTTAGGGACCAAAATGGAAAATTTCCATTCGGAAAAAGTTGTAGAAAAATGAAAATTCTATAAGGAACAAGTCTTGGGTTGCTGGAAAAATGAACTTGAATAGGAAAATTTTGATTGGGATTAAAACTGGACGTGTACTATAACAAAATGGAATTAGGGACTATTTTGATTAAAATCAATAAATTCAAGGACATGAATTACATAAAATTTAGCACTTAACTTAGAGTTTAGAATCAGGGGATCATGTAAGAATAAGTATGGAGACTTGGATTGAACTTAAAATGGTCTAATTTGGTGAATTAAGGAAGCTAGTCACTTTAAGCATGAGAATAGAACTATTCTGGAATTTCATGAAATTTGAAGACTTCTCTGTTAGTTATAAGAACTACTAAGGACTTAAAAATGATGTTAAAGGATAGTATGAAACATGTTATAAATGGCTTTGGGAATAAAGTGAGGTAAATAGGTGAAATTGAAATTTAAAGTGTATAAGGAGTAAGCTGTCCAAAAAATCTGAGCCTTGAACTGTCACTTTGAAAATTCACAAAAAATAGGATATAATGTATTTTGAGCTGAAATTTTTATGTTATAAACTTTAGAATGTCTATTATCATTGAGAGAAAACGGAATTAAATTCTAGTATGTGAGATAGAAGTTATAGATTAAAGAAGTTAAGCAGTACAAGCTGCCCATGATTGTTAAAATGGTTATGTTTTAGTATTAAACTGTATTAACTCAGAAGAGATAAAAATATGGGATTTATATGGTTTGAAAACTGATTTTATTACCTTTCTAAGGGTGTATGATAAGTGGAATTTAGATTAGTGAGTAAGAAGTTATGGTCAAAATGGTAACTGGTCCTCCAACTATTTAAATGAAAAACAATTTTGAAGGTTAATGTTTGTAATTGTGTGAAAGAGTTAATGTGATTGAATTGTTCTCTGATATGGTTTGTATATGCTTTGTGTTTGAGTGTTAAGATCAAGTTTGTGAAGAATCTTTGGAGGAGGCAAAGGTTGGTCAATCAAGGGGGAGAAACAAAGGCATTATAATCAAAGATCAAGCTTAAAGGAGTATTGTGAGTGTAATTGTTTTAGGGTTGGGACTAGTGTCCTAACCAACCTATTTTTTTTATGTAATTTATATGTTATGCATGAATTGAACTTAATTTAAAGTTGGTAACTTGTTTAGTAAGGGAAGGAGGCTAATATAGAAATGGAAGCATGAAATGAATCCTTGTTAATGCCTTGATTATATGTAATTGTGGACTGCCATTGTGAGACTTAATTGTTATGCTGATATGAGCTTGTAAATGCATGGGATCCTGATGTTTTATTAATGTATTGATGATGATCGAATGTAATATGAAACTATTTGGCATGGCTTGTATGAAATTGTGAAATGACATGTTATGATAAGTATGTATCTTGAATTATGCCATATGAATGTGATAAACTAATTGATGAATGATATAATTGAAGTGTGTGATAATTGGAAAGATTTTAAAGCCCTTGGTCGACTAGAGGTCTTAGGTATAAAGGCATGCCTAGAGTCTGAGCTCCCCTGATTTGTTGCTTAGTGCAACCCCTGACTTGTTTACCTAATCCTTCTACTCTACCCAGGGTAGGCAATTAAATGAAATACGCTTGATTATTAGAAGCTTATGAAGTGGATAAATCAGATAATATTTGAAATGCTATGATATGATTTATATTTGATAAATGAGCATTATGGACATTGGTCCTTTCGAATGAGATTATGAAGCAATGTGATATGCTAGAAATGTTTGATATATGAGAAATGTGGACATTGGTCCTTTCAAATGAAATTATAATGCAAGTGGTATGTTTAAAATGTTTGATTCATGGACAATGGATAATGATCCTATTCGAATGACATACCTAATATGTTCTATGATTTTGCTCATGAATGATTGATTATTCGATGATATGTTTGAATGACTCTTGCTTGTTCGAATGTGAAGCATGGTGATAATCATGAGGTAATTGAAATGGTGTATGGCCTTATGCTATGAATGTTTTGTATACGATATGTATGAAATCAATTAAGATTTGAATATGCTAAGCTTAGTTAGGTGATACTTTGTATGCTAATAAGCCTAGCTAAGTATCCTAAAGGATGATCATAAGTTAATTAAAGAATGAATTAGTTTTAGTATTACCTCGCTAAGTACAATTTTGTACTTAACGCTCATTTGTTTCCTTCTTCCCAAATAGCAGGATAGCTTGGGCTTAAAGCTAGCACTTTTCGATCCTAGCAAATCACAAGTCAAGAAAATGTAAGATCTAAGTCTTGTTTTTAGACTCCTAGATGGTGGCTTTGAAATCTGTTTAGATGTTCATCTCATTTTGCTTGGTTGTAGTCTTAATCTCCGATGGTGTTTGAACTTATTGTATGCTCCTTGATTTTTAGTTTGGAGGCTAGTAACATGTTTTGCAATTAGTGTAAGCCTCATTCTTTTTGTTGTAAATATGTAAGTCAAGTTTATTGGTCTTGCAATGGTTCTTTTTGTTGTAAATGGTATGATAGCTTGACATGGTTTGAGGAGCATCTTGCTAGAATAATATTTTGTAATTTAAGCATGTTTAATGAAAGTTCCTAAGTTAGTACGTGTGATCATGTATGGTTTGCATGTTAATTGTGATTTTAATGACTAGTGATACCTTGTAATGGTTTGTATGTTTCAAAATAACGTAGAATAAATAAGTAGGCTTTCGAATGGCATTGTAATCAAAGGATCTAGGTGATTCGACATGCTTAAGATAATTTCTCTAATTAGAATCGATTTGTAACCATGAAAAACATGTTTAATAAAATTGATAACTTGAATAGCCTAATGCTCCGAATAGGATAAAAGTGAATCTTTAAAGTTGCAATTGTTAGTAACGAAATTGATCCTTAGTAAGATAGTATGAAAAGTTTAATGTGGTTTGTAAAATTGATAAGGTTTAGTATTGTTAAATAATTGATTGATCTATAATATGTTAGAAATTTTTTTGTTAGCCCACTTTCCGCATGCGCTTAATAAGGTTTGCTAATGTGAATTCATTCTTGTTTCAGTTTTCTATTTTGTTTTCCGTTCCGGTAACACTCCTCGCTCCTAACCCGGGCGAGGGGTGTTACAGCTCTCGAAGCTTTATATTCGGTTTATGTCTATAAATTATGGTTGAATTTTGCTGTATCATGTTTAGTTTTGTACAAAATATTTTGCTTTAATTTGTTTGACATTATGCTTAATTATGTTGCTAATGTTATCTACGGAATATACATATTTGTATTTGGTATTGATGTATATTCGCTTCGGTTTGATTAAAATATTAATTTTGATCATTAGGTTATTATAGATATTTTAAAGTTTAATGTGATCATTTTATGGATTATTCATTTAAGCTAAAGATTGATTGTTTTGAATCCAAGTTTTTTTGTGATAAATCCATGCTTAAGAAATTTTTTGAGAAACAGTCAAAGATTTTGATTTTTCGATTTCTGATAGCCTCATTTAGACAACCTTACTTTGGGTTATTTCGGAAACTGAAGTGTTATAAAAAAATTCGGTTTTGACTGCTACAAAATTTTAAATTTGAATATCGATATATTTATATTATATATTCTGAGATAAATTAATTGAAACATTAAGTCACCAAAGTCACTTCTATTGTGGAAATTATTTTATTTTAAAATATAGAAAGTTTTGTGCATGTAAGTCGGATTATGTTAGTACTAATCGACCCAAAAGAAGGTTAATAATTAACATTGTTACATGTGCAACTGTGGTAATAAACATGTGATAATTATTTAGTTTTATATGTGAGCAATAAATCAGCCCAAAGGAAGATTTCTGTTTGACATGTTCTTATTATCAATGTTTGATTACTATACCAAGATATCACTTGCAAGTTAATGTTTTATCCAAAGATGAAATATAAATGGAGTGCCCGGTATCTTGATATTAGGTTTACCTTTATTCAAGTTTATTATTATTTTGGTTATCTTTTGTAAAACCTATGTTTGATTTTGATATAACAAAGTGTTTTAAGGATTAAATTGAAAACTTGAAAAAGATTTTTAAGTCCCTCAAAAGGTTTCAAATCAACAAGGCTTTAACTCTAGATTGAAAAACTCAAACTCTAAAATATTTTCTAAGTGTTCCAAGGCCAAACTATTGAAAAACGTCTATGCGTATCGATACACCCCTTGTCGTATCGATACCTTTTTTACAAACTTGGCCACTGGAGAAACGCGTTTCGATACGCCCCTTACCGTATCGAAACAGCGTATCGAAACAAATTGAATCTGTATCGATACACTCTCTCTGTAAAAACTGAAGGAGTTTGAATGGCGTACCGATACGGTGTCCCCCGTATCGATACGAATTTAATGGAATTTTAAATTCGAAAGCCTTAAATGTTTTTGACCGTTGGTGTCAGTTGTTAGGTAACAGAATTTTAAAGTGTTAGTTTTCCCGTACGGATACGCCCTTTGCTGTATCTATACGGATTCTTCCAGTGAGCTTTGTGGAAATAATTGCATCGATACGGTGTCCTCCGTATCGTAACGGTCCTTGTCCCGTACCGATACACTTACACGCGTATCGTACGCCCCTCTTTTAATTGTGCAACGACTCTTTCTATTTTGAGACAGGTATCGATACGCCTTCCCGTGTACCGATACGGTAGGCTGTAGAAATGCATTTATAGTGGAAAGAGAGGGTCCCAAAGGCTATAATCAATACCCTAACCACCCAAACGGCTAGAATTAATGGAGAAGGTATAAAATGAAGCCAATTGAAGACTAGCAACAACTATTGCATCCAAAAGAAACATCCTTACAAAAATCCAAGCTCAAAGTGCCTAATTTCTCATTCTTGTAAAATCCCAAATTGTGTTGTGTTTAATTCTGATCTTGTATTCCAATTTGGGTTGAGTGATTGTATTTAAAGGGGCAAACTTGTATTAAGAGATATTCTTCTTGCCTTAATTTCTTCTTTGTATCCTTGTGAGGGTTTGGTCAAATTTTGGGTAGAAAATTTGACCGGTATCGTAAAGGTTACCTCTTAAGCCTTCAAAAGAGGAAAGGCAATTAGTGGATTGTTGGAAAATCCTTAGTGGTAGCTAAGGTAATGGATGTAGAGTTCATTTGGAACTTGAACCACTCTAAATTTTCTTGTTCTTCATTTTTAGCCATTCCACATTCACAACAAATTTTAAAAACCTAATTCACCCCCTCTTGGCTTTGATCAATCCATTGATCAACTCAACAATTGGTATCAGAGCCTACCTCTTTGAAGGATTAACAACCACAAGAGGAGATTCTAAGAAGAGTATGGTCAACTACAAAGCAAGCCATGGCATCTACCTCCGGCTCTAGCATGTACAAGTCTCAATCGACCATAAAACTGCCTTTCTTCAAAGGTGACAACTATCCTTTTTGGAAGAAACGTATATGTCTCTTCATTAAATCCAATGATTATCTTGTTTGGGATGCTATTGAATATGGCCCCTCTATTCCGATGAAGAGAGACGACGAAGGAAGACTTGTGCCAAAAAGGAAAAATGAAATGAGTGAAGAAGAGATAAAGAAGATTCAAATTAATGACAAGGCTCTTCACATATTATTTTGGTCTTTTGGTCCCGATATCTACTCCAAATTTTCCTCCATCGAAAGTGCTAAGGAAGTGTGGGATACACTTGAGACTACATATGAAGGAACAAGCGATGTGAAGGAGACAAAGATTGGAATTCTCAATCTTAGCTATGGGAATTTCAAAATGGAGCCTGACGAAACCGTTTCAAAGATGTTCGATCGTTTCTCAACAATCATCAATGGGCTAAAGGGTTTTGGAGAGATAATCTCAGAAGACAAACTAGTCCGGAAGCTACTCTACTCACTTCCCGAGTCTTGGGATGGGAAAAGAACCGCCATCATCGAGGAAAAGAATTTGAAGACACTAAAGCTTGATGAGCTAGTTGGTTCTCTCCTAACTCATGAGATCATGAAGCAAGGAAGGGAAAATGAAAGGAAGAAGGAAGAAAGAAGAGTGGAGAAGCTTAAGGTAGATAAGAAGAAGAAGCTAGGAGTGGCTCTCAAAGCCTCTCTACATGAGAAAAGCACTTCTAGTGAGGAGGAAGACCTAGAAGAATTGGCTATGATAGCCAAAAGATTCTCACAGTTTATGAGGTCCAACCAAGGTAGAAAAATTCAAAGAAAAATGGACTTCAAGACCAAAAACAAATAAGAAGAAAAGGATCCGATCATATGCTATGAGTGTAATAAACCGGGTCATATTCGTTTCGAGTGCCCTCAACTCAAGAAGAAGGGCTTTGAGAAGAAGAAGAAGCTCAAAGCCAAGCTTGCTACTTGGAGTGATGAGGAGTCATCCGAGGATGAGGAACATGAAGTGGCCAACCTTTGCCTCATGGCTCTTGAGGAGGATTCTTTTATGGTAACCTCTAACTCATCTACTTTCAATTTTACATTTGATGAATTGCATGAAGCTTATGATGAGTTACAAGAGGTTTATGATGAGTTAGTTGAGAAGTATAAGGAGTCGGTTCTAAAAAATAAAAAGATCGTTTCGGAATTAAATGCTAAAAATGACTCACTTTCTCAAGCTAACTTGAAATTTGAGAAAAAGATCTTAGGTCTACAAGATGAACTTGAATTCTTTCAAATGAAAATGTAGATTTAAATAATCTTATTTCTCAATGTAATATGGAACACCGAAAGGTGTTAGATGAGCTTAATAAGCTCAAAGAGTCTTTCAAGAGTGCTGGTAATGTGAAAAATGAAATTGGTGAATCATCTAAAACAAACCAACCTAAGAGAAAGACCTATAACTACAAAAAAAGTGGCTCCTATAGGCATAATAGAACTAAAAGAGTTAGAAGTGTATGGGTTCCTAAGGAACTTGTCAAATCTAATAATATTGATGCCATGTCACCTTGGTTTCCTATGGGAACCAAGCTTTTGGGAGCTAACACTCGTGGACCCAAAATGATTTGGGTACCAAAAATCAAAGCTTAATATCTTTGTTTGTAGGGGGAGCATTGCTACAAGGCCAAAGCACAAAGCCAAAACTCATGGTACCTTGATAGTGGATGCTTGAGGCACATGACCGGAGACAAGAGTCGATTCATGGACTTAAAGACAAAAAGTGGAGGAGTAGTGACATTTGGTGACAACTCCAAAGGTCACATTAAAGGTATTGGATCCATAGGTAATCACTCTACTATACTCATTGAAAATGTTTTATATGTCGATGGTCTAAAACACAATTTATTGAGTATTAGTCAATTGTGTGATAAAAGGGTTTAATGTCTTATTTGATAAAAATAAGTGTAAAATTGTTGACATTAAATCAAATAAAATAATGCTCAATGGTCACCGCATAGGTAACATATACATGGTGCATCTATATGACATTCATTCATCCCATGCATGTTTTGTTGCAAAAAATGAAAATGATGCATGGCTATGGCATAAGAAACTAGAACATGCTAGCATTAGTGTTTTAGAAAAATTAGTTTCTCTAAATCTAGTTAGAGGTTTTCCCAAGATTAAGTTCTCAAATGATAAAATATGGGATGCATGCTCTAAGGGTAAACAACATAGATCATCCTTTAAATCCATTAATGATGTCTCTACTAGTAGATGTTTACAATTGATTCATATGGATCTTTTTGGGCCTATTAGAACTATGAGCTTGTGTGGTAAATCGTATGCTTTTGTACTTGTTGGTGACTATTCTAGGTTTACTTGGGTTCTATTCTTAAGTACAAAAGATGAGGCTTTAGAAAAATTCATCATGTTTTTAAAATTAACTCAAAATGATCTTGAACTTAAGATTTCTCATATTAGAAGTGATCATGGAACCAAATTTCAAAATCTAGGTTTTGAAGAGTTTTTAAATGAAAATGGTATTAGCCACAATTTTTCGGCTCCTCAAACTCCTCAACAAAATGAGGTAGTTGAGAGGAAAAATAGGACTTTACACGAAATGGCTAGAACCATGCTTTGTGAAAACAATTTACCTAAATATTTTTGGGTGGAAGCCACAAACACTGCTTGCTACATTGTAAATCGAGTAATGATTAGGCCACTTTTAAAGAAAACACCATATGAGATTTTAAAATCTAAAAAGCCTAACATTAGCTATTTTCATCCATTTGGTTGCAAGTGTTTTGTTTTAAATAATGGAAAAGACAACTTAGGTAAATTTGATGCTAAAAGTGATGAAGCTATTTTCTTAGGGAATTCTTTAAACTCTAAAGCCTATCATGTATTTAATAAAAGAACTTTGGTAGTAAAGGAGTCTATTCATGCTGTTTTCGATGATAACCTCCTTCCGAGGAAGGAATCTTGTGATGATAATGATGTAAGAATCCTTGATGCCTTTGATGGAGGACAAACTTGAAAGGAAGATGAGATTTCAACTAAAGATGAGGATGCACAAGATCCACCTCTTGAAGCCTTGAAGGACTTGGCTCTTGAGGAAAAGGAAGTGAGCTACCCAAGGGAGTACAACTATGTCAAAGGTGGTGAAATCTTGGGTGATTCATCCAAGAGGGTAACTACTAGATCTTCTCTCAAACTCATGAATCATGTTGCTTTTATTTCATGCATTGAGCCTAAGAATATTAAAGAAGCATTAAAAGATAATTTTTGGATTATGGCTATGCAAGAAGAGTTAAACCAATTTGAGAGAAGTAATGTATGAACATTAGTTGAAAGGCCTAGTAATCAATCTACTATAGGAACTAAATGGGTGTTTAGGAATAAACTAGATGAGAGTGGTAACATTGTAAGAAACAAAGCTAGATTAGTTGCTCAAGGTTACACTCAAGAAGAGGGAATTGATTTTGATGAAACCTATGCACCCGTAGCTCGAATGGAAGCTATTAGGATGTTGCTTGCATATGCATGTTATCATGATTTCAAGCCTTTTCAAATGGATGTAAAAAGCACATTTTAAATGGTTTTATAAATAAAGAAGTGTATGTGGAACAACCACCGGGTTTTGAGGATTCAAAATTTCCAAATCATGTTTTTAAGCTAACCAAAGCACTTTATTTTTTAAAACAAGCTCCTAGAGCTTGGTATGAAAGGCTTTCAAACTTTTTAATTGAAAAAGGTTTTGAAAAAGGTAAAGTGGACACTAAACTTTTCATAAAAAGGTATAAAAATGACATCTTAGTAGTACAAATATATGTTGATGATATTATTTTGGTTCTACTAATGAGTGTCATTACAAAGAGTTTGCTAAGTTAATGCAAGGTGAATTCGAGATAAGCATGATGGGGGAGTTCTCATTCTTCTTGGGACTCCAAATCAAACAAAGAAAGGATAGCACCTTCATCAATCAAGCAAAGTACGTGAAAGATATGCTCAAGAAGTTTGGCTTGGAGAATGCAAAGCCTCAAGCCACACCTATGAGCTCATCTACAAAGCTTGAAAAAGATGAAGGAGGTAAGTGTGTTGACTCTAAGCTTTATCGGTCTATGATTGGATCTTTGCTTTACCTTACCGCAAGTAGACCGAATATATTGTTTAGTGTTTTCTTGTGTGCTAGGTTTCAAGCTAGTCTTAGAGAGTCTCACCTTATAGCCGTTAAAAGGATCTTTAGGTACCTTAGAGATACTCTGTGTCTAGGTCTTTGGTACCCTAGAGACTCAACCTTCAACCTTCATGCTTATTCGGATGCGAATTATGGGGGATGTAAAATCGATAGGAAAAGTACTTCAGGAACATGCCAATTCTTAGGTAGTATACTCATATCTTGGTTCTCTAAGAAACAAAATAGTGTAGCTCTATCTACCACCGAAGCCGAGTACATATCCTTAGGGAGTTGCTGTGCTCAAGTCCTTTGGATGAAGCAACAACTCTTAGATTATGGAATTAAAGTAGAAACCATACCCCTTAAGTGTGACAACACTAGTGCTATATGCTTAACCAAAAATCCCATCCAACACTCTAGAACCAAACATATAGAAATAAGGCATCATTTCATTAGAGATCATGTCCTTAAGGAAGATGTTGTTATAGAGTATGTTGACACCTTGAACCAACTAGCGGTCATTTTTACCAAACCTTTAGACAAAGAGCGTTTTTGGTCCCTTAGGAGAGAGTTAGTTCTAACTAGCCTACCTTGACCCTTTATGACTCTTTTTGAGGTTAAAATTGCTTGATTTTGTGTAAATGCATGTTTATGTGTTGTTAATCTTGATAGAAACCATGCTTATAGCTAGGGGGAGTATGCTTCTGTTAAAATATGCTTAGAACTGCTCATTCATCAATTGCATTCATTTAGGAGGTGTTAAAGTCGAGCCTTTGGTTGTTCTTAAAGCCAAAAATGCATTTCTGGGCATACGGTATCGATACGGCCTTCTACGTATCGATACACGCACTATACTAGTTTACCAGACTGCATTTTCTCTCTTGCGCGTATCGATACGGTTAAACCCATTTCGATACGATATATGAGCGTTTCGATACGGACCTTTGAAACGCATTTCCAGGGAATTACCATTTTACCCCCATATCGATACACCCTTTGGCGTATCGATACTCGATTGCGCAGACAGCTTCTTAATGGCATTTAAAGAGTTTCACTTGTACCAAAATTGAAATTTCAAAACCCTAGCCGTTTTTACTCTATAAAAAGCCTCTCAATCCCTCATATTTTCACCACACAACTCAAAATCTCTTGAGGGTTTTTCAACATCAAGCCAAGCTTTTAAAGCTTTCTATCAATTTGGTGCAAGTTCTTCTTCCATTCTTCTCTATCAATATCAAGGTATAAAATTCTTTTTCTCCTTTTATTTTCTTTGATTTTCATTTTAAATTTTTTCTTGTTTTGTTTTGCTTTCTCAAAAACAAACTTTATCAAACCTTCTTGTTGTTTTGCCTTTCAAAATTTTTTTAAACCTTGATTATTGATTTTTCAATGGGTTGAATGGGAAAAATAATGCATACACACTGTTTTGATCTATTTCTCTAGACAATGGCACCCAAAAAGAGATCGCGTACTAGCGAAGTCAGTGAAGCATCAAATCTCGGAGATGGTACTCGTCCAAACCTAACTCTTATCTATCAACGATGCTTTCGCACCACCGGGGAACTCACCTATTTTTGCACCTTTCAAAACTATAAAATCCGTCCATAGAGGGTAATTTCCGTTCCTTTTCTTAACTCGGAGCGCTTCAAATTTGTCTATTTACCTTTGCTCAAAGAATGGAAGTTCATGGATTTTATACAAATTCCCGGCTTTTTCTATCGCAATTTGGTTTTGATTTTCTATGCTAATGCCAAGTGTATTGCCAATCAAGCGGGTGAAATTACTGCTGACAATTCTTATCTAATGGGTAAAAAGATCACCATCGATGTTCAATCTATTTGTGATGTCTTTAAGTTAGAGGATGAGGGACTCGATGATGAGAATTCTCTTGGCCATGTCTTGGGAGGTTCCATGACCGCTCTCAGTGCTCAAGATCGAATCCTACACTTGATGATTTCTTGGTGGTTTAGGCCTTCGGGAGGAAAGTATTCAACCATTCGCCAAGTTGATGACTTTTGGATTCGTTGCTTCCGCCAAAGACAACAACCAAACCTTGCTCGCATCATGTTTGCTGAGATTGTCTATCTCGTGCAACATCGCCACACTACTCTTGTCACTTCCTTCACATATGGCACGACTTTGAGTTATTTCTTCACCTAAAAGGAGATTGATTGCTCTCACGACTACCCGACACCCCTCACCGATCCAAATGACGAGAGATCTCTTTCTAGGGGAAGTTTCATTACTTCAATGGTAATTGGCTTCGTCTCTCCGAGCTCCCTAGCGATGTGATTTCGGAAGAAATTGTCAATCCTCAAGCCGCTCAAGCTCCTCCTCCACCTTCCATGGATGCCCTTATGACCTTTCTCAACGAACAATTCATGGGCTTACGCACGGGAATTGCTTTCATGGATCAAGTGATGAATTCGGGGTTTGTCGCTATTGACACACGCTTCACAAGCCTTGAAGATCGTGTGAAAATGTGGAGACAACTTGATGAACATATCTCTTACCGCTTTTTATGATGAGTGGCGTTAATCTAGGAGGAATGATGATGCAAATGAAGAGGATGATGAAGATGGCGATGAAGAAGAGTAGTAGATTATCTTTGCATTTCATTCATGTCATTTAGGATATCTATTTATGCACTTTCAATTATGTTTTTAGGATTAAGTTTCCATTTTAAAACCTATGCTTTGATTATTGCTATTCGGATTTTATTTTGATGTTTCCTTTGTTATGAACTTCATATTTATCTATATTATGTTGCTTGGTTATTATTTATGCCTTTTGCCTATCTATGTCTCTTATTTTTTATCTAACAAAAAGGGGGAGAGGGAACAAGCTCACTTAAAAAAATTTAACTTAAATTTTACCTAGCTAACAATAAGGGGGATTTGTTTTCCAAAGTTTTTCAAAAGTCTTAAAAATTTCAAGTTTTGGTTTTGTTATATCAAAAAGGGGGAGATTGTAAAACCTATGTTTGATTTTGATATAACAAAGTATTTTAAGGATTAAATTGAAAACTTGAAAAAGATTTTTAAGTCCCTCAAAAGGTTTCAAATCAACAAGGCTTTAACTATAGATTGAAAAACTCAAACTCTAAAATATTTTCTAAGTGTTCCAAGGCCAAACTATTGAAAACGTCTATGCGTATCGATACGCCCCTTGCCTCATCGATACCTTTTTTACAAACTTGGCCACTGGAGAAACGGGTTTCGATACACCCCTTACCGTATCGATACAACATATCGAAACAAATTGAATCTGTATCGATACGCTCTCTCTGTAAAAACTGAAGGAGTTTGAATGGCGTACCGATACGGTGTCCCCTGTATCGATACAGATTTAATGGAATTTTAAATTCGAAAGCCTTAAATGTTTTTGATCGTTGGTGTCAGTTGTTAGGTAATAGAATTTTAGAGTGTTGGTTGTCCCGTACCGATACGCCCTTTGTTGTATCGATACAGATTCTTCCAATGAGCTTTGTGGAAATAATTGCATCGATACGGTGTCCTCCGTATCGAAACAATACTTGTCTCGTACCGATACGCTTACACGCGTATCAATACGCCCCTCTTGTAATTGTACAACAGCTCTTTCTGTTTTGAGACAAGTATCGATACGCCTTCCCGTGTACCGATACGATAGGCTGCAGAAGGGCATTTATGGTGGAAAGAGAGGGTCCCAACGACTATAATCAATACCCTAACCACCCAAATGGCTAGAATTAATGGAGAAGGTATAAAATGAAGCTAATTGAAAACTAGCAACAACTATTGCATCCAAAAGAAACATCCTTACAAAAATCCAAGCTCAAAGTGCCTAATTTCTCATTCTTGTAAAATCCCAAATTGTGTTGTGTTTAATTCTGATCTTGTATTCAAATTTGGTTTGAGTGATTGTATTTAAAGGGGCAAACTTGTATTGAGAGATATTATTCTTGCCTTAATTTCTTATTTGTATCCTTGTGAGGGTTTGGTCAAATTTTGGGTAGAAAATTTGACTGGTATTATAAAGGTTACCTTCTAAGCCTTAAAAAGGGGAAGAGCAATTAGTGGATTGTTGGAGAATCCTTTGTGGTAGCTAAGGTAGTGGATGTAGAGTTCATTTCAAACTTGAACCACTCTAAATTGCCTTGCCCTTCATTTTTAGCCATTCCACATTCACAAAAAATTTTAAAAACCCAATTCACCCCCTCTTGGCTTTGATCAATCCATTGATCCACTCAACACCTTTTAATTTGATTGAAAGATAAAATTAAGACAAATATTTTGAAACAATTAAATTCATATTTTGGCTTCGGATGTCTAATATTTTAATGAATTGGTTGAAACATAATGTCACCAAAATTACCGCTTTTGTGTAGATTAATTTATTTAAAATATCAAGATGATTATGTGTTTTTGTAATTCATGTGTTTATTAATTGGCCCAAAGGAAAGTTAATATTTGGTAGAATTACAACAACAACTATGTCGATAAATGTGTAACAATTATAAGGTATTTTATGTGAGCAATATGTTAGTCCAAAGATTAATCTATTGTTTGACATAGTTTATTGTCAATATTTGATTGCTACAACAAGAGTACCGCTTACAGTTAATATTACTGTCCAAAGACTTGATATTAATGTTGTGCTTGGTATCTTGAGGGGAACTAACCATTATTTTGAATTTATTTGTTTACTTATGAATATTTATGTGAGCTTGTTTTAATTTTATTTCTTTATTTTTGTTCTATATTTAGTTAATTTATCCTTTGTTGTCACAATATATGTTAAATACATTCTATATTCATGTTTAGTGAAACTAATTTCAAGGAATAAGACACTTATTGTTGTACTTTATGTGCTCGATTTCCTTCAACCGTTCTAGCTAGCCGAGTGGTGGAGAAGTTGGATATTTGGGTGATTTTGTGAGAGGTGAAAAATAGACAATAGACACAAGGATTTATTGTGGTTCGACCATCTAACAAGCACCTACATCCACTACCTTAGCTTCCCACTAAGGATTTCAACCAAATTCACTAAGAATTTCGTCCCCTTTTCTCGGATTAGGAGGAAACCGTTACAACGATCAAGCTTTCTACCCAAAGCTTGATCTAGCACTCTCTTACAAGAGAAATTCTAAGCAAACTTGAAATCCCTCTAATAGGTATTTGTTTGCACAATTAAGCCCTCACCCAAAACCTAAACACTTGAAGCATTAACCATCTCTTGATGTTTGGAAGTCTAAAGACAATCTTTTATCATAATTTTGTTGACAATTGAAGCATTAACCATCTCTTGATGTTTGGAAGTCTCTTTTATACTCCTAATTGTGTTTGTAGCCGTTAAGGACCATTGGAGCCTTTATTTCCCACCATAAATGCAGTTCTGCAGCTTGACGTATCGATACCCTTGAAATCGTATCGATATGGTCCCGATAAAGAAATAGCCATTGAGCGCCTCCAGCTAGTGTATATCGATACGCCTAGTAAGCGTATCGGTACGGTCCTGCAATATAAAAGACCGTTGGGAAAATGATCGTTGGGGGTAGTTGGGCGTATCGCTACGCGATACAACCACATCGGTACGCGAACTAGCCGTTGGGCTATTTTAAATCACACCGTATCGATACGGCTAAGCGTTTCGGTACAGGTTTTGGCTACTGGAAGATCACTGTAGTTAAAATCCTAAAGGGTATCGGTACGGTTACCAACCGTATCGATACGGTTCCACTAAAAGCTTGGTTTTGACTACTTTAAATTCACTTTAAATCATTCCAAAGCCTTGTAAAACCCTTAAACATATTGTCAAGTTGTTTTTGACTAAAAACATGTTTTAAATTATTTTTAATTTAGTCCAAAACATTTTTCAAATATTATATCAAAACACTTAGTTCTACAATCTCTCCCTTTTTGATATAATAAAACCAACTTGAAAAATTATTTGGGATTCTCCCCCCTTTGTATTTGAAAATTTTGAATAAGAGATTTAAAATTTGAATGAAATTAAAGCTCCCCTTATTCTCTTGAAAAATCATTTTTTTCAAACCATTCTCCGCTTTTTGTTATATCAAAAAGAATTTAAAAAGACATTAGGCTCAAAATAACTTAGGAGGTAAAAACAAAATTGACACAATTAAATTTTGGCTAAAAAATGGCTCCCCCTTACTCAAAGCATCAAACAATGTTAGTCCAACATATATGATAGTCTAGTTGAAATAAAAAATAAATCAAATTAGACAAATAAAACAACTAGATTTTTACCACACCTGAACTCAAGGGAGGATGTGAAACCTTCCTTCTTCAAGTGTTCTTCCTTGTGTGCATGGAGCTCCCCCTAAAATTTCGACTTGTTGATCAATCTCCATCACACCTAAGCAAGACAATCAAGTAATTTTTTGTATCCAAATTGCTTTGGATCCATAGACATTAGTTGCACATAGTTTAGTCCCCTTAGGAATCCATTTTTCTATTTTATCATTTTTAGTTGAAGCGATTAGTTCTTTTGGAACCCAAACACTTCTAAAACATTTTCCATTCAAGAATCTAGGGGCACTAGATTGTCCAACATAAAAATTTGATTTTCCTAAATTGTTTTTCTTTTGAAGTTCATTGAAAATCAAATCTTTTTCCTTCTTAAGATCATCAATTTCTTTTTGATGATCTTTTTCCATCGTTTGATGCAAGTTTTGTAAGTCTAAAACTTTAAGCTCAAAATCTTTAATTTTTGCTTCAAACTCTAAATTGGTTTTATAAAGCAAATCATTTCGGTTTTTAACTTTGAAACCAATTTCTTGGTTTTCAAAAATGAAGCCTTGAATTCAAAAACCAATTCATCATAGGCTTCTTGTAACTCATCAAAAGAATATGAATTTGAACTAGATGAGTTGGAGGTTACCTCCCGCTCATTAAGGGTCATGAAGCATAGGTGGGCTACCTCATCATCGGTGGAGTCTTCATCACTCCATGTTGCCACATATGCTTTCTTTGAAGATGATCCCTTTTTGTTGGACTTGTGGGATTCCTTCATCATCTTCTTCTTCTTCGATTCATGCTTGGATTTATCCATTTCGCTCTTCATGAACCGAGTGAATTTCTTGAAGAGATAGACCATCTCTTCATCTTCGCTTTCCTCCTCACTTAGTTCTACATTATGGCATGTGGAGGATTTGAGAGCAACGACACTCACGTTGATGCCTAGCTCCATGATCTTCTTCTTCCCTATCTTTCTTATCTCTTCATTCTCCTTCTCCTCTTCTTTGTCTTTCTTCATGATTTGGTGAGTGATAAGTGACCGCATGAGTTCATCAAGCTTCAAGGTCTTGAGATTCTTGGCTTCGTTGATGGCGGTCTTTTTCGAGTCCCATGACTCGGGAAGGGAGTAGATAAGCTTTTGGAGAAGCTTTTCTTCCGGAATGACTGCTCCATAGCCTTTTAGTCCATTGATGATGGTGGAGAATCGATGGAACATCTTTTCAATGTCCTCTTTGGGCTCCATCTTGAAGTTCTCACACTCGTGGTTGAGGAGGCCGATCTTGGTCTCTTTTCCTTCGTTTGTTTCCTCGTATGTGACTTCAAGCTTGTCCCATACATCCTTGGCACTCTCACAAGAAGACATCTTCTCATAGATGTTGAGGCTAAGTGCACAAAAGATGAAAAGTAAAGCCTTGCAATTTAATTCCATCTTCTTACGGTCGTCGGCACTCCAATCCGCCTTGCCTTTTAGTGGTACGAACAATCCATCCTCAATAATGTCCCAAAGCTTGTAATCTTTGGATTTGACAAAGAAAATCATTCTTGTCTTCCGATAAGCATAGTTGGTCCGGTCGAAGAAAGGTGGCTTGTCGATGGATTGCGCCATTAAACTGGTTGTTTGAAATGTTGTTCGAGCTTGCCGGATCACCTCAATAAGATGTTAATCCTCTTCAATTGAGTCAAGCTCTGATACCAATTGTTGAACTTTATGTGCTCAATTTCCTTCAACCGTTCTAGCTAGCCAAATGGTGGAGAAGTTGGATATTTGGGTAATTTTATGGGAGGTGAAAATTAGACAATAGACACAAGGATTTATAGTGGTTCGGCCTTCTAACAAGCACCTATATCCACTACCTTAGCTCCCCACTAAGGATTTCAACCAAATTCACTAAGAATTTCGTCCCCTTTTTTCGGATTTAGACACTACAACAAATTTTTCAATATGTGACAAATTTTCTATGACGTAGTGAATAACGTCACAAAACATACTATAAACGTGACGATTATTTGTTTTCGTCACATTTAGTTATTGATGGTATATTTTTTATGACAATTTTAAAAAATATCATTGATTTTCGTCATTATATGTTTGGAGCCAAAATTTCCCTCCCAAAAAAATTTGGTGGGAAACCTATCAATGACGTTTAGACCAAATGATGACGTTGTAAAAATGTCGCAAAAGAAATATAAGCATTAGTGACGAATTATTATTATGACGGTTCGATTTGATTTAGTGATGTTACCATTTTGTCACCAAATAAATTTTATTCGTGATAATTTGATTCATTGTGTTTTATAAGATATAAAAAGTGACATTTTATTTGTGCCATAAAACATAGATTTAACGTGACGAAAGTTATCTTTTGTCACTCATTGTTATATCTCTTTTCTTTTATATGACGATTTAAAAGACATCGTGAGATTGTATCGCATTACACTATAGTGACACGTGGATTTTTTTCTTTCAAAAAACATATTAAGGTTAACGGTTAAAGTTGGTTAAATGGTCAAATTACTTTTTTCCTGAGTTTGAGGGGTTAATTGGGCGAAAAAAATTAAGAGGCTCGATTGATATTTTACAAAAGTTTGGGGGCTTATTGAACTCTTAAGCCTAATGAAAATAATAATTCAACCAACACAAAGACCCATGGTGAAAGCTAGACAATGATCCTCGTTGAAATTTAAAATTTACCCATTTCATTATTTAAAAGGGTACTCCTACAAATAATTATAATTGATCTCAACAGAAGTTTGACAGTAATCATCATAATCATTATCGTAACAAAACATTACCCTATTTAATTTAAAAACTAATGAAATCATAAAAAAATTACATGCTACTATGTATAAAAATAAATAACCAATTTACATGTTTACAAAAATTTTAATTAAAATAAAACAATTTTTTAAATTTTTGACAACATAAATTTTAGTAAAGTAAATATTTTATAACATAAAATTATGGCAGTACTCCTACAGTAATTTTCGAACTATGTTTATTTTTAATTAAGATCTTTTTTATCAATATATATTTTCAAACTATGTCTATTTTTATGTATTAGGGTAAAACTCAACCTATAATAAACTTTCTTTCTCTGCTACTATTACTTCCCATTTGCCGCCACTCTTTCTTTCCCATAAACTCTCCCATGTTGCTCCACTCTTTCATGGAAGACCAATCACCATTATCTCATCCACCATCAACGTCATCATCATGTATATAATCTAACTGGTTAGACCCACCTTCGTCGCCACTTCTGTGAAGGTGACCCCTACTCTCTTATTCTTCCAATTTTAGTTTTTATTGCATCTTATATTTGTTTTAATAATACTAAAAACATTAAATTTAAATTACAATGGTTGAATTTGTTGGTTTGCTGTGCGTTACAAAGATGCCAAACTTGTTGTGGATGTTAGGAATTAACCGATTTAATCCTTTTGCTTCAACTCGGGTCTGTTTCAACCCTTTTGTATTTTTAATTCATTTTTAATTATTTTATTATTATTATTATTTGGCATAAAAAATGAGAACATTGTCTATGCTTTCGTTGCAAATGATGCCAACTGCTTTTATGTACATATGAGTAAATCATTTTCTGTTCGCTACATTTGT
Source organism: Hibiscus trionum (assembly GCA_030270665.1). Lineage (NCBI taxonomy): Eukaryota > Viridiplantae > Streptophyta > Magnoliopsida > Malvales > Malvaceae > Hibiscus > Hibiscus trionum. Next base: position 7,047,895 of record BSYR01000024.1, on the reverse strand, counting down.
TATTTTTACATTTAAAATTTCCTTCATCATTGTTATACATACTTAGTAGAAAATTCTAGACTTTACAATAACTATGTCACAATTTCATCTTATTAGCTTCCTCAATGGCCATGATGATGCTCTTACAATTCTAATTTTAGAGGAAGGCTAACTCAATCTTTTTGTGTAACTACATGATGTAATATCGGTCTTTTTTAGCTAATGACAAATGAATGGAATCTTCTTAAGAATTACATTGATATCGGCATGACCCTTTGTTAATGGAAATTTTTAATGAGAGGCGGTGCTCAATCAGGTACCAACTCAAGTTCATGTATCTGATCATATTAATTAATAGATTTATTCTTGCATGTTTTGTAAAACACAACTTGGGAAAGATATATGTTATGTTGAATCTATATAAGTATGTGATTATACCATGTAAATTTGATCAAGACTTGTAATAATTTCACTCTATTCCTTGAAAAAAGAACACTTTGAAGCTTTTGAGAATTATAACAACAATAACTATGAGATAAATAAGGTAGTGACTCCTTAAAAAATTAAATGCTTTAGTTTATGAAATGTATATTTGTAAAATTTAGTGTTATATATATTATAGTTTTGATGTGTATGCAGGTTTTGATAATGAAAAGAGGTCTATGGTTGAATCCCCCTTGACTTGTGCTCTTGACACCCCTTTGACCTGTGCTCCTACACAGTTTTGAATCTCCATCTGCTAGTTGCAATTCCTAACGACCAGGTCATAGCATCAACTTGTCGTCGTCCGTCTTGTGGGACTTTGTTGTCTCAAAATCGTATCCCTTTGTTGATTGTCTCCGCTGCCGACTATCTTTAGTGGGTTGACTTTCTCTTTAGTTTATGTTTGTTTTTTTTTTCTATCTGCTTTTTGTTGCTAGTAATACTTCTAGTTAACTTTTTTTGTATTTACCAGGGTTCAGAATGGTGGCCGACGATAGCAGTGACCAAGAGGATTAGCATAGAGCCTTACCGGCTAGATTTCGACATTTTAGTAGGGAGGGATTAAATTGTAATGATTTTATAATTTTAGACCTTTATTGTAATTTGCAAAAAAAATATTAACTTTTATTGTAGTTTCTAAAAAGTATAGGCTTTTATTGTAATTTATACAAAGCATTGACATTTATTATAATTTATGCAAAGCTTTGGCCTTTATTATAATTTATGTGAGTTTTGAACTTTTTGTAATTTATAAAAAAACACTGATAATTATTATGATTTATAAAAGTTTATACCTTCATTGTAATTTTTTGATGTTTTTAAATATTACAATTTCTAATAAATAAATTATGATAAAAATAATTATTAATAAAAATATTTTATAATTTGGTGAAATAATTAGTAACTAATGATGATATTTTTTGTCATTTATACAATAAAATTATTATATTATTAGTGACGATACAAATGATTAGTGACAATTTTTTTTATTATTTGTTGACGTAATTTGTTGTCACTGAATACAAATTATTATGTGACGTTATGCATTAGCGTCACTATATGTTTAACAATACATGACGAAAAGCGATACATCGTCACATTTGACATTTAGCGACACACGTAGGGTGACGTTCGTCGTGACGTCAACTTTTACGTCATAAAATACAAAGAGTGACGTAAATGTAAGTTTTAGTGACAATATTTTAGATGTCACTAATAAGTAAATTTGTTGTAGTGAGAGGAAACCGTTACAACGATCAAGCTTTCTAGCCAAAGCTTGATCAAGCATTCTCTTACAAGAGAAATTATAAGCAAACTTGAAATCCCTCTAATAGGTATTTGTTTGCACAATTAAGCCCTCACCCAAAACCTAAACACTTGAGCAAATTTGACAATGTTTAGCTCACAAGTGTTGTCTATACAAGAAATATACAATAAAGCTCTAAAGACGATCTTTTATTATAATGTTGTTGACAATTGAAGCATTAACCATCTCTTGATGCTTGGAGGTCCCTTTTATACTCCTAATTGAGTTTGTAGCCGTCAAGGACCGTTGGAGCCTTTATTTCCCACCATAAATGCAGTTCTGCAGCTTGGCGTATCGATACCCTTGAAATCATATCGATACGGTCTCAAGAAAGAAATAGTCGTTGAGCGCCTGCAGCTGGTGCGTATTGATACGCCTAGTAAGTGTATCAATATGGTCATGTAATTTGAAATACCGTTGGGAAAATGACCGTTGGAGGTAGTTGGGCGTATCGGTACGCGAACTAGCCGTTTGGCTATTTTAAATCACATCGTATCGATACGGCTAAGCGTATCGGTAAGGGTTTTGGCTACCGGAAAATCACTGTAGTTAAAACCCTAAAGGGTATCAGTACAATTACCAACCGTATCGGTACGGTTCCACTAAAAGCTTGGTTTTGACTACTTTAAATGCACTTTAAATCATCCCAAAGCCTTTACAAGTTGTTTTTGACTAAAAACATATTTTAAATTCTTTTCAATTTAGTCCAAAACATTTTTCAAATATTATATCAAAACACATAGTTCTACACTTACATATAGTATTTGGTTGTATGAACATAGACTTTGCACTAAGGAAAGAACTACTTGCACCTCTCACTGTAGTAAGCACCTTAAAAGGTATTTTGAGAGGTGAGATCGTTAGAATTGCATGAGTCTAATGATCATAAAGCACAACACTCTAGATGTCTTTTGGAGCACAAATCTAAAAAGATTACTCATATTAAGGGTTTCCTTGATGAAATTAAAAAATGTTTTACCCAAAACATTAAGGTTAAGATGACATCACTTATGCCTTATTTGATGTCTATGAAGTATAAGGGTCAAGGAAATGTGAGGGAGTACATTATGAAAATGTTTAATATTGCTTCAAAATTTAAGGCACATAAGATCGAACTTTCTAAGAATTGTTTGTTCTTATGGTTTTGGCACCGCTTTCTTTGCAATTTAACAAATTCATGTTATAATTGTCAAAGGGAGAAATAGACTCTATTCGGGCTCATTTCTCATTGTGTTCAAGAGGAAGAATAGTTGAAGCATGATAAGTGTACAAGTACTCATTTGGTTGGTGCTCATCTAGTTAGTGTCTCTAAGAATAAGGGCAATAAAAGAAAATATTAGAATAAAGTTGTTAATGGTTCTACTCAAAAGAAACAACAATAAGTTACAAAGTGTTGATTCTTTTGTATAAGTTAGGACATATGTGAAGTAATTAAACTTCAAAAGTGGGCAATTACTTTGGTTATTTTGAGTGATCCATAGGCTGTAAATTTTATGATCTCACAATTAAGATTACTTTAAGGAGAGATTTATAACTTTTTTTAGGATATTGAGTTTGGAGGGAGAAATAAGGTTAGATGCATAGTTATTGATGAGAAATTGAATTATAATTTAATTCTTACTATATTTTTTTATGATGTTTAGGTTTTCACACCTATCACTAATCAAGAAGTGAATCAAGTACCTTAGCAAAATAATGTTGAACAACTCCAATTGAAGATAATGTAATTGTTTCAGAAGAACAAACTAAACAACCTAAAAAAGTGTCATTAAAGAGGTCCACGAGGGGAAGATAAAATATTATTCCAGATTATTATATCGTATTTCTTCAAGAAAATAAGGTAATAATAGAATGATAGAAAATGACTCAATCATTTTTATCAGACCATAAAAGTTCTAACTCTCAAAAGTGGATTAATGTCATTCAAGAAGAGTATAATTTTATGCAAAACAATAAAGTTTAGGAACTTGTCTCATTACCTTATGGTGCAAACCAATTGGTTGTAAATGGATATTTAAAACCAAAGGGATGAGAATGGTAATGTGGATAAGTATAAAGCACGTCTTATATTTAAAGGATACACTCTAAAAGAAGACATTAATTTTGTAGAGACTTTCTCTTCAGTTTCATTGAAAGACTCTTCTAGGATAATCATGACGCTTATTGTTTATTTTAATCTTGAGCTGCATAAGATGAATGTTAAACTTATGTTTTTCAATGGCAACATTGAAGAAATGAATTATATGGTACAATCATAGATTTGTGTTCAATGATATGTAAATTAAAGAAATTCATCTATGAGCTTAAGTAGGACTCTCATTAATGAAATTATAAATTTCATATTGATTATCTCATTCGGTTTTGAGATAAATTTGGTTGAAAATTGTATATACTACAAGTTTAGTGGGAGTAAAACCAAGTGATACTCATATTGCTAAAGAAGACAAATATTGTCTTACTAAATGCCCTAAAAATAACCTTAAAATTTAGAAAAATAAAATTGATTCCATATGTATGAGCTATTGAGAATCTAATTAATGTTCAAGTATGTATGTGTTTGGATATTGCGTACATTGTTACAATGTTAGACAAATATTTAAGAAAATCTAGTACGAACTATTGGATAGCAGCCAATAGAGTTATGAGATATATTTAGAGAAGAAAAACTACATGCTCATATACTAGAGTTCTGGTAAGTTAGGGATCATCAGGTTTACAGACTTCGATTCTAATAGAATTTTGATGCAAAAGAGTTTTGTCACTTGAGCTGCTAATTGTATATTGAATAGAAAGACCACTTCAGTTATTTTGTGACAATAAATATGCATTCATTATTCTATAAACAATAGGAACACTTCAAATTTGAATCACATAAATATTAAGTTCCTAGTTGTTAAAGAAAATTCAGAGTGGTTGTGTGTCTATAGAGCATGTTGATACAAACTCTAAAATTGCGCGCATATTAAGAAACTGTCACCCTTGGTCTTTCATGAGCACACTACTCATGTGAGTGTAATGTTATTTAAGGATATTCGAATTTAGTAGGAGTTTGTAATTTTGAAAAATGCTCATTCGTTTTAGACACAATTTTGGTTTTTTCAGTTTAAGGATATTTTAAGATTGTGTTCTGCAGAAATAAAGTTCTTTTGGTTTATGCACACTCTGAATTCAGTAAAGTTGATCTCACTAAGGTTTAGTAGGACCAGTTGGAAATAAACATGTTCGGCTCACATTTCATGTAATTTTCCATACTACACATCCATGATTGATCTATGTCATTTGACTATGTTTGTATACGTAACTATTGATGAGTCCAGTCATGATCGATATGGCGAAGACCGCTTTGATCCTATATGAATATAGTTGATGGACGCGATTGTTATAGAATACCTATTATATAATAACAAATTTTTGAGGTCATAAGGTTGTACATTTATCAGGAAACATATGTTGCCCAAGTGGGAGATTGTTGGATTAAAATCCTCAATTGTGGGAACATATGTCAAATGTATGATGCTATTATAAAGTATGACACAAAATCAAGTGACCAATTATGTTATGCATGTCATAGGTATTAAAGTGTCATGGCAATAAACGTGTAGATACCATAAGATATATTTATAATTTAATGAGGGGCATAGTTATAAATATTTAATAGTTGATTTAATAATCAACTATATAAAGAGGTAGTCGTCCCCAAGAAATAGGTCAACTTGTATTACTCTTGTCCCGTCAGAGAGTTTTTACGGCAAGGGCTAACTTATCTTCTTGGAAGATTACAACCACCTTTTAGGCGATCTTCATCAAAGGATTCAAGATTTTCATCTATCGATTAAATCAGGTACGCTTCCGCATTCAGTTTATTGTTCTTGATGATTTGACATGATAGATCTTGGGTATTAAGTTTCATATTAATTTATAATTTGGTTCTAACATCATTAACCCTCAGCTTTAAAACATAACTTATGGCGAAGATACAGAAATAAACATATATATGACTTTTGCATTAATAAAAACATGAACATTAACAAAGATTACAGGGTACAAACATGTGGTAGTAATTATAAATATGGATGAAGTGATTAATCAGTATCAGACCAATAGATATCTATTTCGCCCCAGTCGTTTTTTGGCACTCCGAGAGCCTTCCAAACTGCTTTGGAGGCATCAACAATGTTATTAGGACAGGGGGGCTGGTAATCATGGTCGGAATCACACCCCATAGTAGAATCACATTCATCCACAACCTTGGCCCTCACAGTTTTTCCATTGCCATAAATATTGATATACTCCAAACACCTCTTCTTGTGGTTAAACCATCCCGTCGAAAGTGCAACCACCGGGTCATCATCAGAGTGGTACTGGTTGTCACATTCAGAAGGTGCACCGCCATCACCACCTGCCTCGAAGCTGTTAAGCGTGAGTGTTGCTTTGGTCTGGCTAGACACAGGGGGCGAACATTTGTAGGTTGTGTACCACTTGCCGTCTTTACAACAATCGGAGTCATTTTCGGTGTTGCATTGCCCTGGCGGAGGGTTCTGCCCTTGGATCCTGCCACTAGGCCTGCACGTCTGAGCTTCAGCGCTTAGAAATAGAAGAAAAATGCAAAGGAGAGGAAAGATCGTTGGGCAAACTTGCTTCTTCATTTTCGTTTTCTTTAGTACACTTCAGTTTTGATGGTTTAGTGCGGAGAACTTCAAGTGGGAAAAGCAATATAGAGACCTTAGCAATGAGTAATTTAGAATATGAGTCTTTTAATATGAAATGAGGACAAATTATGGTGGACCGTTAAAATTGAAACTTATGATAGCGGTGACAAAATTGTAGTAAATCATATGCTCAAGTTTGGTAATATATTACCATTCAAAAGAATCTATGTGGGACGTTCATGCAGTTTTGATACATCTTAAAATTGTATATTTTAATTATTTTTATAAATTATTTTTTAAAGGAAACGTAATTTTGTTCATTAGTTATTTAAAACATTTGGAATTACATCTTAAAAATAAATATCATAAAATGAAACAAATAAATTTCGTTAGTTGGTGGGGTGCGGCTAAAAGACGAGAAGTTTCGATACTTGTTCAAAAATTTAAAATGTTTGACTTTTTGATAACATTTTAGGTTATTTTTTTACAAGTATCGAAACTTATTTTGTAAGTATCGATACTTGTCCAAAAACTTAAAATTTTATCAAAAAAACTAAGTGTCAAAACCTATTTTGTAAGTATCGAAACTTATTTTTTAAGTATCGAAAATTGTTAAAAAAACACAAAAATTCAACCTAAAATGTTATAAAAAGTCTAACATTTTAAGTTCTTGGACAAGTTTTAGAACTTGCCGTCTTTTATCCGCACCCTAGACATACCGCACTCCATACTTACCCGCTTTTTCATTGAAGGTACTGTGAGTCGGCACACCATGGACAGAATTAGAATTAAACTACGAGGGGTAGATTGAGTAACTTTGAAAAAATAGGGTCTTTAGAAGTAATTAAACCGAAAAATTAAGGGGTTTATGTTTAAATTTATAAAATTTAAAGGTCTTAAACATAATTAAACCATAAAAATAAGAGATCAATGTTTATTTTTAATAATTTTAGAAGTCAGAGTCCAAAAAAAATTACTTTTTTACCAAATGGGTCATACTGCAAAATTTTCAACCTAAAATAATACAAAATTCAGATCATAAACACTCAAAGTCTGAGAGCTATGATAATCTCTCTCAAACTCCCAGTATCTTAAAACATTTATCAAATAAATATTCCTGTCTAATTGTTTGAAAATCATATGCAACTGGTAAAACCTCTAATTAAAGTTTGAGCCAAAATTAAAGGTTTGACCGATCAAATCCATTAAATTGGATGTTTGGTAAATATCATATAAAATAGTGGATTGAGGTAAAACCTCTAAATTTTTTTTTTAAAAAAGATGCTAATATGAACTATTTGAAATTAGAGGTTTTGACATAATAGTTATAAAGACCTTTTTACTCTTAACAATTATAAAAACTCTCCAAATAATCCAAAATTAGAGGTTTGACCGATCAAAAACGTATTTAGATTATGACGTTTGTAAACTAATAATTTTTATTTTTTTTCTTTTAATTCTCACACATCTATATTTGTATTTAAATTTAATAATTAATTAAATTGTATTAAAAATTATATAAATAATAATTGAATATATAGATTCTTCAAATATTCTTAATAAAATAATATTTTTATATAAATAATATTCTTAATAAAAATTATATTAAAAAAATTATTTTTCATAATCTAATTAATATTAATATATAAAGAATATTGATAACTAATAAACTATTCAAACAAGTATCAAATATAATCATGTCCTTATAAGTGGTTTTGCTTGTTCAAATAATCAAACGACTATCAGCTATCAGTTAATTTTATCAAATATTTTTATACAATCCTCTAGTCAAATCAACTACTCCATCAACTAATATAATCCGCTATCAACTATCCGTTAATAAAATAATATTATGTCGGCCTTAAATTCCTTTCACAGGAAACAACGAAGCGATAAAGCCCATGGAGCAGCAATAATCGTAACCTTGAGAGACTTTTTAAGTTAAAGTGAATCAAACCTGCAGGAACGTCCCACAGAGATGCTTTTTAATGATAATATATTACCAAACTTGGGCATATCATTTACTACAATTTTGTCAGCTATATCACAAGTTTCAATTTTAACGGTCCACCATAATTTGTCCTCATTTCATGTTCTAAATTACTCATTGCTAAGGTCTCTATATATTGCCTTTCCCACTTGAAGTTCTCCGCACTAAACCATCAAAACAGAAGTGTACTAAAGAAAACGAATATGAAGAAGCAAGTTTGTTCAACAGTCTTTCCTCTCCTTTGCATCTTTCTTCTATTTCTAAGCGCTGAAGCTCAGACATGCAGGCCTAGTGGCAGGATCCAAGGGCAGAACCCTCCGCCAGGGCAATGTAACACCGAAAATGACTCCGATTGTTGTAAAGATGGCAAGTGGTACACAACCTACAAATGTTCACCCCCTGTGTCTAGCCAGACCAAAGCAACACTCACGCTTAACAGCTTCGAGGCAGGCGGTGATGGCGGTGCACCTTCTGAATGTGACAACCAGTACCACTCTGATGATGACCCTGTGGTTGCACTTTCGACGGGGTGGTTTAACCACAAGAAGAGGTGTTTGAAGTATATCAATATTTATGGTAATGGAAAAACTGTGAGGGCCAAGGTTGTGGATGAATGTGATTCTACGATGGGATGTGATTCCGACCATGATTACCAGCCCCCCTGCTCTAATAACATTGTTGATGCCTCCAAAGCAGTTTGGAAGGCTCTTGGAGTCCCAGAAAACGACTGGGGCGAAATGGATATCTATTGGTCTGATACTGATTAATCACTTTATCAATATATATAATTACTAATATATGTTTGTACCTTGTAATCTGTATTAAAGATTTGTTAATGTTTATGATTTTATTAATGTAAAAGTTATACATCATTTTATTTATGTATCTTCGCCATAGTTATGTTTTAAAGCTGCGAATTATGATTCGTTATACGTTACGAAAAGAAAAAACAACAATTACTACACCAATCTTCTCACGTGCAAGGGGGAGATAGCAATAGCAAGACTTGGCGCCGTGGCTTTGTTGAAGATAATTAGTTAATTAGCAGTTAAGAATCTGTTATTAGTTGTTATTAGTTTGTTGAATTTGTTAGTCTATTGGGTCATTATTTGTTTGGGCTATAAATTTCCAACATTTATGTAACTCAATTCAAGTAATCAATTTCTAATAAATCAGATTTACATTCTTTTCCTCTGTATTTCGTTAAATCCCTAACATCCCTGTTCACTTCCTTTCGTACACATCATTGTCAGTCACCATCTCCGACCATTGATAGCCTCTTTCTCACATGGTATCAGAGCCACTGATGATCCTAACGCCGATTCTCTTTCGTTGTTGCTATGGTCCTGAAATCGTTTGTTTGTTCGTTGATTCACCGTTGTTTTGTCATCAATCATAACTCACATAGCGGTTACTCTCTTCGCGGGTTTCACCATCTTCATCTCTGTTTCATATATCAGATCTACAATTTGCTCATCGCCGTTGATTACAATGTTCTAATTCTTCATCGCAAGTCGTTTGTCGGTTCGTCTTCAGATCCGCCTCTATCATCTTTGTCGGAATAGCAATCCAATTTTAATTGCATGTACATGTCTGGTTTCTAATATGAATTGGCGCTCGGATCTGCTGAATACACATGCTTCTTGATTGGTGATTTACATTGGATCTTCAATGCATTGGATTGGTGAGCCAATTTTTCAACTCGCTTATTTGGTGTAGATCCTGCTTTGCCTAATCTTCTAGATGTAATTGATTTAGCGATCTAATTTTTGGAAATTGATTAATTGATTTGGTCAATGTTGAATACATTGGTGGTTGGTAGTATGAATACATTAGAATCGGGTGTTGCATGGTTGAGACATGGATGCTAAATCAGTTCTGGTGGTTTGTTTTGGTTGATTCCACATTTCCTTTCTTGTGTTTTTCATATTTGTTAGTTTGTTTCACCGGAAATGGTATTGGTTTGGTAATTTTCCAATTGATAGTCAAGTGAGGTGTTAGATTGCACCTATTCAGATATGAATTTGGTGAGATCTGGTTATGATTTTCTTTTATTCAATCTGGTTGCTCAATTCTAGTCCTACAAATGAATTTGGTCATTGTTGTTTTCTTTTTCATGTTTGAATCTGGAGGTTCCTGATTTCTCTTGGTTGACTAGTGGTTGTGAGTTACTTGATATGGTTCTGATTTGTAATATATCTGTTGTTTTGGACCTATAAATGCTAATTGGTTCCATTATTTGGCAACTAGTAAGAGCCATTGGTATTGTTATCGTTGTGGATACCTATTCATGCTGGAGTATTGCTGATAGGCATATATAGAGTCCATGTTGTTTGTTGTATGTTCTAAAGAAGATATTTCGTTGAGTTGCAGCAAATAAAGGTTATGAAATTCAGTTTGAGTATGCCCTGGTTCTTGGTAATTACTGGATAATCACATGCCTCGACCAATGGTTCATCGTATACTTTAGCCTCAATTTTTTTTCTCCTCGACATGGCACCATTTGAGTTGGTTCGATAGTGTTTGGTATTAGAATTTGAATTTAAAGGTGGCATGGTTTTGAGCTCTGGTTTTGGTTTGATGTGTTTGGTAACTTCTAGCAACTCTTCAAGGGTTTCATATTCACCTGCCTAGTTTAGCCGGGTTGGTGAAATTTTGGTTGTATACCAATACACTGTTCTTTATGAACAATTATCCAAGTACACTGTTGAAGCAACAAGATGTACATTGATAGATCAGACGTTCAAGGAACGAAACATACATCGATACTGATCAAGTAGTAGTAAAAAAAAAAGAAATGGTCAGTTGTTCAAGGAGAGAGAAATGCAACAATACTGATCAAGGAAAAGAGAGAAAATTTCAGTACACTGTCAGATAGCAGATGTACAAATTAGTTGATCAAATGTTCAAGGAAATGAAGATGTAGGGTCGCTGATCCATTTTTTTAGAAGCTGTGAATACACAATCAAATAAGAAAATGAGAAGGAAGTAAGAAGAAGAAATCAAAAAAAATGCTTGTTGTTCGTGGTACCAAGCTACGAGCTCACTATGCACTCAAGAACCAACTCCAACTTCGGCTCACTGTGTTCATTTACTTAGAAATCAAATTCAAAAGAAAAAAAATCAAAAGAATTGAAGTAGGGTGAATGTTGAAGATAATGGCCTTGTTTGGTAAAGAGAGGTTTGGGCAAAAATTAGAAGTTTGAGGCATAATTAGAGGTTTGACCAGTCAAATCCGCTAATATTGTTGTTTGGTAAACAGTGGATTGAAAGATCGGATTGGAGTGAAACTGCTAATTTTGAAAAAGCTCATAATAGGAGCTTTTTGAGATTAGAGGTTTGATATTAGAGTTGTAAAGACTCTTTTACCCTTACCAGTTACCAAAAATCTCAAAATAACCTAAATTAAATATTTTCTCACCCTATTTATAAGCTAATCCTATTTACTTTTTTCTTTTTATTATCACATATTTATATGTGTATTTAAATTTATTAATTAATTAAATTATATTAAAATAATTATATAAATAATAGATTAATATATAAATAATAAATTAATTAATATGTTTAGAAAAGTTATATTAAAAATAATTTTATAGATCTAATTAATAATAATTAGATACAAAATATTGATAACTAATAAACTATTCAAACAAATATTGAATATAAACATGTCCTTATATGTCATTTTACTTGTTTAAATAATCTAACAGCTATCAGCTATCAGTTAATTTTACTAAACATTTTTATACAATTAGCTAATACAATCCGCTAGTCAAATCAGCTAATGCAATCAGCTATCAGCTAATGCAATCCGCTATCCGCTATCAGCTATCCGCTAATTGCCAAACATGGCCAATTAGTTAATTAGCAGTTAAGAATCTATTATTAGTTATTATCAGTTTGTTAAATTTGTTAGTCTATTTGGTCATTATTTGTTTGGGCTATAAATACCCAACATTTATGTAATTCAATTCAAGTAATCCATTTCCAATAAATCAGATTTACATTCTTTTCCTCTGTATTTTGTTAAATCCCTAACATCCTTGTTCACTTCCTTTCGTATACATCATTGTTAGTCACCATCTCCGGTCTTTGATGGCCCATTTCTCACAGGCTTCAGAGTGAACAAATTCTAAGAACTCGGGGAATTTTAAGGATCAATAAATAATTATCAATATACAGACAGTAACAAAATTAGGATCACACATTGAGAGGGACAAGAATTTATTAAGGCGTTAAATCTAAATGTTTGAATGAACAAAAACTTTATTTAACTAATATTGAAACTAAAAAGGACAAAATGTTATTATGCTAAAAATTTTGGTATATAAGACTCCAATACAGAAATGGGAATATCTTAAGAGAAGGCTAATAAAATGCAATTAATTTAGTTATGTATTTTTTTGGTAGAAAAGTTATTTATTTGTAGAAATCATTAAGTGAATTTTTGCGTGCATTTAATTTATTTTTAAGGAATTAGGTCGAAATCTAAGAACGTATCCTTAATCAATTAAAAGTTATAGTAATTAACTCATTCATGAAATTCCATTATTATTTTTTTTATATCAAATTATGTACTTATGAGCTTAAAAAGTGATGCAGAAAAAAAAATAGAGTTGATGCCAATAGCGTTAAACACACTAAGATATTTTTTAACAAAATTAAATTCCATTACCATAAGGAAATGTACAGCAAAACATACACAAAAATATGAAGCAAAAATTTAGCGAATAAGTTTACCGAGAAATTTCGTAAAAAAGTAAAACATGAAAACACATATACCTAAAGAAAAAAATCAAAACTTGTCTTTCATCATCCATAAAAATTTAGCAATCAAAATTTTATTTCTATCCTATTAGATGCATAAGCAGTGAAGTAGTTAGATAATCAACAAAATAAATCTTGCACGCTACTCTGCTAATAGTTCTAAACACATCGACAAATACCACAAAAAATAATCTAACTATATTATACTGCCAAAATTTCCTGATCAAGAAGGCTCGTCGTGATAATCACTATACGAACTTCAAATTACCACAAAGGTAGGCGAGAATCATGCCATAAGACAAACGAAAAAACATGTCACAAGAAAGAGGAAAATCATGCAACTAATGTAAAAGGAACAAAACACAACAAGATATGCGAAAATGAAGAATTAAAAACAAATGTGATTTTTGTGGGAAACAAAAATAAATATAAAAAATAGAAAATGAGAAAACTCACTAGCGATTAGCAATCAACACAGGGTCTATGTTAACGCTAACCACCTAATTTGAATGTTTGGTGAATAGCGGATTTGAATGTTTGGTGAATAGCGGATTTGAATAGCAGATTAGGGTGAAACCTCTAATTTTGAAAAAGCTACTAATAGAAGCCTTTTGAAATTAGTGGCTTAACATAATACTTATAAAAAATTTTTACCCTTAATATTTATCAAAAATCTCCAAATAACCTAAATTTAATTTTTTCTATTTTAATTTTTTACCTACACGTATTTATATTGTGATATTTGTAAAGTAATATTTTTTGTTTTTTCTTTATTCTCACACATTTATATTTTTATTTAAATTTAATAATTAATTAAATTATATTAAAAATAATTATACAAATAATAAATTAATATATAGATCTTCAAATATGCTTAGTATTGTTATATTAAAAAAATATTTTTCATAATCAAATTAATATTAATAGATATAAAATAACTTTTTTGAACGGTAATAGATACAGAATATTGATAACTAATAAATTGTTCAAATAAGCATCGATTATAATCATGTCCTTTGTTGAGTTCTATGTGCTCGATTTCCTTCAATCGTTCTAGCTCGCCAAGTATGGAGAAGTTGGATATTTGGGTGTTTTTGTGGGAAGTGAAAAATAGGCCAATGACACAAGGAACTATAGTGATTCAACCTTCTAACCAAGGTCTACATCCACTACCTTAGCTCCCCACTAAGGATTTCAACAAATTCACTCTAGAATTGCGTCCCCTTTTCTCGGCTTAGGAGGAAAACGTTACAACGATTAAGCTAACTACCCTTAGCTTAATCAAACACTCTCTTACAAGAGAAATTCTTAAGCAAACTTGAAATCCCTCTAATAGGTATTTGTTTGCACTATAAAGCTCTCACCCAAAACCTAAACACTTGAGCAAATATAACAATGTTTAGCTCACTAGTGTTGTTTATACAAGAAAATGTACAATTAGGCTCTAAGACAATTTATTTATCATGATGTTGTTGACAATTGAAGCATTAGTCTTCTCTTGATGCTTTGAGGTCCCTTTTATACTCCCAAATGAGTTTATAGCCGTTGGGGATGTTTTGAAGCCGTTGGAGACTTTATTTCCCACCATAAATGTTATTCTGCAGACGTTCGTTTCGAAACAATCGACCCCGTTCCGGTACGCCCTTCTTCAGAACTAGTTGTTAAAGTCTAATGCATCAATCTGTTTCGAAACACCTTTGGTTATTTCGAAACACTTTGATATGTATCGAAACGGTAGCAAACCCGTTTCGAAACGAGTAACAATTGAGCTGCAATTTAAAAAGCCGTTGGGGATTTTGACTGTTGAAATCTTCACCCAAATTAAAGCCTGTTTCGAAACGCTATGTAAAAATCTTCACCCAAATTAAAGCCTGTTTCGAAACAGACAGAGCTGTATCGAAACGTTTTGAAACTGTGAATGGTTGTTTCGAAACGCCTAAGGGTGTTTCGAAACACCTGGTGGTTTTGTAAAGTTTGGCTTTAGAAGACACTTCAAAACCTCTTTAAACAATCCTCAAACATATTTTAAGTTGTTTGGACTTAAAGACACTTTTGAAATCTTTTCAATTTAGTCCAAAACTATTTTTCAATTATTATATCAAAATATTAGTTCTTCAATCTCCCCTTTTTGATATAATAAAACCAATTTGAATTTTTTTTTGGGATTCTCCCCCTTTGTGAAATAAATTTTGAATAGGAGAATTAAGATTTAAAATCAATTAAAGCTTTCCCTTATTCATTTGAAAATTCAATTTTTCAAACCATTTCTCCCCCTTTTTGTTATATCAAAAAAATTCAGACAACTTTAAGTTCAAAATAACTTATGAGGTAAAAGAAAATGACACAAATAAGAATTTTGGTTTTTTTAAAAATGGCTCCCCCTTACTCAAAGCATCATCAAGAAAATGTTAGTTCAACACATGAAAATCTAGTTGAATTAAAAAAAATAAATCAAAATAAACAAATAAAAACAACTAGATTTTACCACACTTGAACTCAAGGGAGGATGTGAAGCCTTCATTCTTCAATTGTTCTTCCTTGTGTGCATGGAGCTCCCCCTCAATATTTGACTTGTTGATCAATCTCCATCACACCTATCATAAGATAATCAAGTAATTTTTGGTACCCAAATTGCTTTGGATCCATAGACGTTAGTAGCACAAAATTTAGTCCCCTTAGGAATCCATTTTTCAATTCCATCCTTTTTAGTTGAAGTGGTTAGTCCTTTTGGGACCCAAACACTTCTAAAACATTTTCCATTTATAAATCTAGGGGCACTAGATTGTCTTACATTAAAATTTGATTTTCTAAAATTATTTTTCTTTTCAAGCTCTTTGGAAATCAAATCTTTTTCTTCTTGAACTTTATGAAGCAAGTGTTGTAAATCAAAACATTTTTGTTCAAACTCATTTAGTTTTACTTCAAGTTCAATTTTGGTTTTAGAAATCAAATCATTTTGAATTTTCAAATTTGAAATCACTTTCTTGTTTTTCAAAATGTGATTTTTAAATTCTAAAACCAACTCATCATAGACATCTTGTAATTCATGAAATGAATATGAATATGAAGTAGATGAATTAGAAGTTACCCTTGAATCTTTTTCGATGGCCATAAGGCAAAGGTTGGCTTGTTCATCGTCTGTGGAGTCTTCATCACTCCAAGTAGCCACATATGCCTTCTTCTTATGGCTTGAAGTGATTGCCCTCTTCTTCTTCATAGATTCACGATCGATTTCTTTCATGGCTTTCTTCATGAAAGGGGCACACTTCTTGAAGAGATGAACCATCTTTTCTTCTTCATCCTCCTCCTCACTTGTATCAACATGGTTGCACTTGGAGGACTTGAGAGCAATGGCATTCGTGTGGATGCCTAGCTCCATGATCTTCTTTTTCCCTGTAACACCCGTGTTTTGGGCCTAGGAGTTAGCCGAATATTAGTTCGAGTCAAATGAAACTTAATTAAAACAATTCAATTTCAAATAATGGTCTAATTGAGTTTTAATATGAAGGGGGGGACCTATGTTGCTATTTACCCAAGTTTTAAATAAAGCAAGACCACTTTAATAAAAAGGTTATCTTCCTCCCTCTTTCCTCCCCACTTTCACGTTAAAAGCTCCCCCACCATCTCTAAACCCTTTCAAAACCTAGTTACTATTCCATTCATTTTCTTCTTCAATCCAAGGTGCTTTTCAAAGGTAATCACATTTTCTTAACCTCCTTTTCAATCTCTATCTATCCCTTGCTTTAGATTTCAAAAATATGGTGTTTTGGAAATTAGGGTTTATGTTAAAGTTTGAAAATTTTGATGGGGTTTTTCAACTTGTTTTGATAAATTGTATTGGGGGTTTGTTTAAGCACTATGAAATACACAACATATGTTAATTTGATTAATTTTGGATGAAAATTCGTAGTATGGTCTTAAGGCTAGTTTTAAGGTTGTAAAACTTGAGTTTTTGGTGGGTTTTGTGTTGAAATTGAAGGGTTGTTGGTCTACCTATGATATGAGGGTGTTTTGGGATGATTTGGAAGTTAATTGGATGTTTGGAAATTGATTTTTCAGCAAGTCTTTAGGGGAGCACGAAAATTGGGAATTTTAAGAGATAATGTGATTTGGGAATTTGTGAAATTTGGTTTATGTTTGTGAAGTAGATTGATGGTTGAGTTTAGCATTGAATTGGGAAGTAATGTGTATGTTTTGCTTGGCTAGAAGCAAGAGGAAACGTGGAAGAGGCTTTGGGACCGAATCCGGGTGCGTAGGAGGATTGGTTCGAATTGCTAAGGAAGGGCGGTGAGTGGTCTTAACTTGTTTTAAAGTTTGGTTCGAGTATGTGTAGTGTGTGTGTAAAGTGTGCTTGGTAGGCCACTTCTATTTCAATTCAAGTTGATAGCTTAACCTTTGATATCCATAAATGCTATTGTGCTATTTAGTTATGCTCTTGTGATTTTGATTGGTTGGTGCATGTATATTCATGAGATGTGTATATGTGTGGTGAGCATGGATTGTGGTTGATGATATATATAAATCATGGTTATGATAATTGGCACTAAATAATTACCGGTTGTAAATGATCGATCATTAGGATAGTGTGCACACAAATTGAGTCAAAACGTACGTGGCCTTGATGGCGTTAAGTCATCAAGGAGGAGTACGGTGATGTAACATTCCACCGGAAGCTTTTTATATATTTCTACGGGATGATGAGTGGAATCCCATCCGTAGGGCATGTGGCGATGAGTGGAATCCCGCACATGTAAGGGCCGGTGATTAGTGTAATCCCACCGAGGTAAAGTGTTGTCGAGGTTTATATCCGCACAATCGGGGTAATTAAAGTGGCCAATTAAACTTGTTTATGTAATGTGATATATGATGGTGATATGTGGTTTTGACATATGGTATTGTACATGATAATTGATATTGATGTGTAATCTTGCTAGGATTGAGAGACCATATATGCCACTTGAAAGACTAGCTAGGTCTACTTGATTATATGCAATGCTTGATATGTGTGAGATTAGGATTACATGCTTGAACCCTGCATTGTTGATGTTTTTCGTTTTAAAGCACCCTCACTAAGCTTATAGCTTACGCTCTCTATGTTCAACAATGCAGATCATTAGCGTGGTGTTAGCTCGAGGCAAGGCAAGAAGGGCTTCCAAGTTTGTAGCTCAAGTATGGTTATCGATTTTGTATTAGCTAGCAATGTGGCAAGGGTCTTTGTATGAGCGTGTGTGACTCATTCGATTGATGTTGATTTGGATTGATGTTTTGGTTTGTAAGCATGGTATGCTATGATGGATGTTGTGTGTGATAGCATGTTTTAGATGCTAGGTTGCCTTGTTTTAGTGCAAACCTCTTTAAGCTTATCATGCATCTTTTAAAGCCTTGGAGTTCTATGTATGACATTGTATGTTAAATTGCCCTTTGGGATGCCATGTATGGATGCTTAGATTGTGTTGGAAGGCTTAAGTTGCTTGATTATATGTGTATCTCTGTGTTGTTTAATGCCCTTTTGTTCTTGTGAGAGCATGCTTTTATGGTTGGTTTGCCTTAGGGTTGATGATAGTGTGTTGGTTGAGGTTTTAGAGGGATTTAGGGGCCTCCTTGTGCCCTAAATCAGCTCAAACTTGTAAATTCGTAGCCGGGGTATCGATACCGTTGGTCTGGTATCGATACTGCCTTTTGGTTTCAGGCCTCGTGTATCGATACTCGAGGGAGAGTATCGATACCTTTTTGGTCACTGGAGTTTCTGCCAATCTCGGTATCGATACTGGCCTCTAGGGTACCGATACCGTTATCTTGGCGTTGACCGTAGGAAGTCAACTTTTGGGGAGGGTATCGATACACTCCTTGGGGTATCGATACGGTCTCCACGGGTTGACCAAACCCTGTTGACCTAGTCAAGGGGTATCGATACACCCCTTAAGGGTATCGATACCGCCTGCAGTTTAAGGTTTAAAATGGGCTTTTAAATGTTAGTTTGGGTTCGTTTGATTGCTTCGTAAATGTTGTTCCGTTGTATGATCACTTAGGATGTAACTCTCATCTAGACAAGATTTAAAATCAAAAAAAAGAAAAATAGGGTTGCTAACCGAGGGAGAGTTCCCTAGGGAGTTTTCACTCGGTTTTCCCCGTGTAGCTCACTCGGACCGGTCATCCGGCCAGACCGGGACGAGGGGGTTACATTCCCCATCCTTCTTATATCTTCCTTCTTCTTCTCTTCCTCCTCTTCTTTGTCTTTCTTCATAATTTGGTGAGCGAGAAGTGACCCCATGAGTTCATCAAGCTTCAAGGTCTTCAAATTATTAGCTTTGATGATGGTGGTCCTCTTTGAGTCTCATGACTCGGGAAGAGAATAGATAAGCTTTCGGACAAGCTTTTCTTCCGAAATGACTTTTCCATAACCCTTGAGTCCATTGGTGATGGTGGAGAATCGATGGAACTTCTTCTCAATGTCCTCTTCCAGATCCATTTTGAAGTTTTCATACTCAAGGTTGAGGAGGCCGATCTTGGTCTCCTTTACTTCGTTTGTCCCCTCGTATGTAACTTCGAGCTTGTCCCAAACTTCCTTGACACTCTCGCAAGAAGACATCTTCTCGTAGATGTTGAGGCTAAGAGCACAAAAGATGGAGTGCAAACCCTTACAATTTAATTCCATCTTCTTGCAGTCGTCAGCACTCCACTCCATCTTGATTCCTTTTGGTACGAACGGGTCATCTTCAATGATATCCCAAAGCTTGTAGTCCTTGGATTTAACAAAGAACATCATCCTTGTCTTCCAATAAGCATAATTGGTCTCGTTGAAGAAGGGTGGCTTGTCGATGGATTGCGCCATTGAGCCGGTTGTTTGAAATGTTGATCGAGCTTGCCGGATCACCTCAATAGGGTGTTTGTAACCCCCTAAACCCGACTTAGAAGAAAAAGCTGAATTTAGAAAGTTAGGTTTGAAAACTTGTCCCACAAGAAACAATTTAGGTAAAATATAATAAAATTCATAGCAATCAATTAAATAAGTAGAAACCCAATAGCTAATATGATTATAATAATTAATTAAAATATCTGAAAACAAGTTTGTAAATGCATGCATTCAATAATCCAAAATTATAAACATTCCCAATGTCCATATTACATGAATTTTCCAAATAATATTAAAATAGTAAATCAAGTAGTCAAAAGAGTTCATACTGAATATTAATATATCCAAATAAACAAGAGATGCTCCAAGTACCGAGTCGCCTAATAAGTCTGAGTATCTGAAAATAAAACTAATGGGTGTAAGCTAAAGAGCTTAGTGTGTCCTTTTGTTTAAACAAAACAGAAAAACATACAGAATTTCATTTATAGATAAATTCATTTCCGAAAACAGAATGTATCCGATAAATCAAAATCATAAATGTTATGATGTCCGATGCATGATGCAATGCCCGAATATCCGATATCATACAGAGTGGAGGTTGCCCTCGCCAGAGTGGAGCTTTCGCTCGCCAGAGTGGAGGTTTCCCTCGCTTTTTCCGAATATTATTCCGAACACATGACACATGATATGATTTGTAAAATCATAAATCCGAACTCTTACGAGTATCATATTTTCCGAAAATCAGATGCTTGATTTAAAACACATTTCATTATGTTATGCAAGATGTTTCAAATAGTCTCAAATCATAATTAATCAGATAATAAATCAAGCAAAAGAATAAAACATTCACTGAAAACACCCCAAGAAACACACCTTAGCCACAGAAGCTCTAATCTCGAGAAGGACGAGCCTCACGCTCGGATCTCACTGAATCAGGACCTACGAGATATGAATTATATATTAACATCTATTACTAACACTAAGCCACCGACTAAAACACTGAAAACCGAACTAAGATATACTCACGTGATGATCTCGAAGAACGTGCACAGTCGGTCTGTACAACTGGAGGTAACCCAACGGTCTCAAGGTCAGCACATGAACACGAAAATATTCCGAATTAGATTCTGAAATCAAGAACTTATCAGATTCCAACAACAATTACTCAAAGATAACAAAACAGAGCTTTAGGGAACTAATTAGGCAAAACTGGCAGTGGATACGAACTCAGAATGTCGAGAAAGGTTAAGATGAACATTTTCTGAAAAAATCAACTCTTGGTCAACTTTGGTCGAAGTCAAAGTCAACTGGTCAAACATGTCCAAGGTCAACGGTCAACTATGGTCAAAGTCAACTGGTCAAACTTGTCCAAGGTCAACGATCAACTCTGGTCAAAACTGGTCAACTGAGTCAGGTCAAAGGTCAAAAGTCAACTAGTCAAAGTCCGGCCTGGTTCAGTTTATTTAGATCAGTTTGGTTCGGTTCACAAATTCAAATCCAGTTCAGCTCACTGGTTCGGGTTACCGATTCAATTCAACATGTCAAACCGGTTTAGATTTATGGGTCCAATTCAACAATTGCTTGGGTTACACTTGGGCTTACAGATCTGATCTGGTCAATTCACGAGTTGGGCTCCCACAAACGGGCTCACAAGATCACACATCCACAAATGGGCCTCATGATTTGGGCTCAACCTAACCCAAACATTCACACAACCCATTGCCCTAACACAATCCTGCAACCTGAAGCTAGGGTTTACAAACCCTCGCTTGACGGTGGCAGAGATGACGAAGCAGGAGCAACGACGGCGAAAGACGATCGACGTCGGCGGTTCGACAGAGTGACGGCGACAAATTTAAACAAACACGACGGCGTGACAGATCGGTAAGGATGATAGCTCGAGGGATTTTTCCAGAATCACTTAACAACACCGTCACCGTTGACATGAACCGATGTCCCCCAATGGCTTATTTCCGACCAAAAACACAACGGAAACTGATGTTAAAACACAACCCATACCAAGAAAACTAAAACTCAAAGAAACAGAAAACAAAAAAATGAAAAAGGGCTTACCCAACACTTACCCAAACTTGAACGGTGACGACGGCGGCACGAGGAAACCGAAAGGTTTCGGATGACTTTCTCACAAAAACGAACAGAAGAGATGGCGGAGAACGGCGGCACAAGGGAAACCGAACGGTTTTCTACCATTTTTGACCAAACGACGACCGATAAGGTTGGTCCGATGGGTGGGGTTGGCTCGCGAGGAGAAGAGAAGCCAAACGGTGGTACCGGATCGGCCAACGGACGGCGCTAAGCCGATTGTCGGAGCTTCGCCGGAACGAGAGATTGAGAGGGGAGGGATATCGAAAAAGAAGGGGAGAGCGGCTACATGTTTCCAAAACCAGATAACATGGGTTAAATACCCAATTTAATGGGTAAAATACAAAAGAAGCCACTGAAGTTATTTAGGGTTTGAAAACGAGCACTTAAGTTTCCATAAATTACAAATTAACCCACGAATTTCAAAGCTAAACCTCATTATTCTGAATTTTCTCAATTTAACCATTAAACTCAATTAGGGTTTTTGAATTAAATTCCCCAAATTCTAGGGTTACCGATTTAGGGATTTTTTTTAAATTAGGTAAAAAATTTGGGGTGTTACAGTGTTAATCCTCTTCAAATGAGCCAAGCTCTGATACTAATTGTTGAGTTTTATGTGCTCGATTTCCTTCAACCGTTCTAGCTCGCCAAGTGTGGAGAAGTTAGATATTTGAGTGTTTTTGTGGGAAGTGAAAAATAGGCAAATGACACAAGGAATTATAGTGGTTCAATCTTCTAACCAAGGTCTACATCCACTACCTTAGCTCTCTTACAAGAGAAATTCTTAAGCTAACTACCCTTAGCTTAATCAAACACTCTCTTACAAGAGAAATTCTTAAGCAAACTTGAAATCCCTCTAATACGTATTTGTTTGCACTATAAAGCTCTCACCCAAAACCTAAACACTAGAGCAAATATATCAATGTCTATCTCACTAGTGTTGTCTATACAAGAAAATGTACAATTAGGCTCTAAGAAAATTTCTTTATCATGATGTTGTTGACGATTGAAGCATTAGTCTTCTCTTGATGCTTGGAGGTCCTTTTTATACTCCCAAATGAGTTTGTAGCCGTTGAGGACCGTTGGGGATGTTTTAGAGCCGTTGGAGACTTTATTTCCCACCATAAATGTTGTTCTGCAGACGTCCGTTTCGAAACAATCGACCACATTCCGGTACGCCCTTCTTCAGAACTAGTTGTTGAAGTCTGATGCAGCAATCCGTTTCGAAACACCTATGGCTATTTCGAAACACCTTGATCCGTATCGAAACGGTAGCAACCCCATTTTGGAACGAGTAACAGTTGAGCTGCAATTTAAAAAGTTGGGAAAATAGCCATTGGGGATTTTGACCGTTGAAGTCTTTGCCACATAGGCGTATCGAAACGGTGAAGCCCGTATCGAAATGCTATGTAAAAATCCTCACTCAGATTAAAGTCTGTTTCAAAACAGACAGAGCTGTATTGAAACGTTTTGAAACTGTGAATGGTTGTTTCGAAACGCCTAAGGGTGTTTCGAAACACCTGGGTGGTTTTGTAAAGTTTAGCTTTAGAAGACACTTCAAAACCTCTTTAAACAATCCTCAAACATATTTTTAAGTTGTTTGGACTTAAATGCACTTTTGAAATCTTTTCAATTTAGTCTAAAACTAATTTTCAATTATTATATCAAAACATTAGTTCTTCATCCTTAAATCTCACTTTATTTGTTTAAATAATCAAACAGCTATCAGTTAATTTTACCAAACACTTTTATACAATCAGCTAATACAATCCGCTAATCAAATCAGCTAATGCAATCACCTATCAGCTGATGTAATCTACTATCAGCTAATGCAATCAGCTATCAGCTGATGTAATCTACTATCAGCTATCCGCTAATTGCCAAATAGGGCTATAAACACATATTATAAATTATAGGGTAAAGTACACAGATGGTCACCGAACTTTTAGGGCACTTTTATTTTGGTCACCAAACTTTTAAAATTTTTATTAGAGTCATCTAACTTTTAGTCCGTTTTCATTTTGGTCCCTCTCGTTAACTTTCGTTAAAAATGCTGATGTGTCACGTTAAATTTCTTTCTTCTTCCGGTTTTTTCTTCTTTTCTTACTCTGTTTTTCTACAACTGAACCTAAAAATTCACAACATTAGATGTATTCATCACACACATAACTTGTAAAGAGGCCTTTCTAAACAAAGATACACGAAAAAAGAAGAAGATATTGCAATAAAAGAAGAGGTAGATGCATTTGAACAAAGGGAAAGCTTGCAGCCATCAACAATCAAATACTCAGGAAAACAACATTTACACATGTGGTAATGGAGCCACAAGAAGAAAATCAATGATAAAATATAGCTGCAACTATCACTTGGCGATTTGTGCAGGATCTATCACAAATTCACCTCGCCCAAAAACCCGAGATGATGGAGCAATGTAATTGTAAGCTGTACAAAACCAGAGAGCGTAAAAGATAAAAAAACATCTATAAATTGTCCTTAGAGTCATTGCAATAACTCCAAGTATCGTTTTTATGGCCAGAGTGAGCTAATCCATCAATGTTAAACACACATTTTTTCAATCTTGTATAAGCATATTAGGTCTGTCTATTTACAAGTGTAAGATGTGATATGTCACAGGGCATCCAAAATTTTGGGTACCCCATATTTTAAAAAATCTATTAATAAAAATATTTAAAAAAAAATCTGCTATCAATTCCCATAATAAAATAGAATAAAAAATCTTTTAATTCTCTCATTTATTATCTCAATAAATTAATTGCAATCATTTTTTCCTAGAAAATTGTCTTATTTATACTTGTTTTAATTTTAATTTTCTTCAATATTATTCATCATCTAAAAATCAAAAAAGAAAATTTCTACTACTACTTTTCAAGATTTTGAGAATTTGAAAGTTGTTTCTTCTCCAATTCGACAATCCTATTGAAGACATGTAATTCGATTGTTCTAAAATTTTATTCTTCTCAATTTTTAGGTTCTTTCTATCCTTTTGAATTTTAGCTTATCACTTGATCTCTTTCTTTGAGAATTTTATCATGGGTCCTGCAATTAGAAAATATGATTTCGGATATAAAAAAACGTAAGAAAAAAAGAGACGAGAAGAGTTAAATCAATCTCAAATAAGAGCTCTTAATGAATTCTTTGTGAAGGAATCACATACTTCTGCTGAAATTAATAATGTTGTTGATGTTGATGATAAAATTATTTTGAATGATGATTGTGTTAATTTGAATTATAATGATGATAATTGTGTTGATTTGAATGAAAATATGCATGTAGATAAAGATAAACCTTTAAGTGAAAATGATGTGTTAATTCAAAATGACAATTCTAATCATATTAGTGATAATCACACTAGTCAGAATGTCGATAATCATACTTTAAATGTTGAAAATAATATTAATATTGACACTAAAAATTTACCGGATATATTTGATCCTAGAATTTGGGATGATCTTAATGCTAAAATGATTGATCTTTTAGTAGCTAAGGGTCCCAAAAGAGATTTATCTATAGAGAAAGGTCCTAAAAATAGGTTGTCAAAGTGATTTTTTTCAACATTATATACGAGAGTATTATCAAATGGGAAAAATGTGATAGAGAGCGATCGATTTATTCTAAAGAATTGGATCAATTTTTTTGTTTTAGTTGTAAAATATTTAAAAAAAGACTTGGAAAGGGTCAATTAGCTAATTAATGTTTTAATGACCGGACGCATGTTAGTACAAGGCTCAAAGAACATGATATTAGTATGGAACATTTTAAGAATATGGTAATTTGGTATGATTTGCGTCTTAGATTTCAAAAGAATGAAACTATTGATAAGGTGACGCAAAAACAACTTGAAAAGGAGAAGGAACATTGAAAAAATGTATTGTTTAGAATAATTTCAGTGGTGAAATTTCTTGCAAAACATAACTTAGCATTTCGTGGTACTAATGGTACATTATATAAAAATAGTAATGGAAATTTTTTGGGCTTAATAAAAATGTTACGTGAATTTGATTCGATTGTTCAAGAGCATTTTCGACGTATTACAAATGATGAACTTCATTTTCATTATCTTGGTCCTAGAATTCAAAATGAATTAATACTTTTGCTTGGTTCTGCAATTAAGTCTGAAATCATTAGGAAAATAAAACAAGTAAAGTATTTTTCAGTCATACTAGATTGTACTCTTGATGTGAGCCACCAAGAACAAATGTCTCTTATAATTAGATATGTTTATATTTTTTCGAGTCCTATTATTGTTGAGGAGTCATTTTTAAGATTTTTAAATGTGAACGATACTACGGGTCAAAGACTTTTTGATATTTTACAAACTGAATTAAGGGATCTTGGTCTTGACGTAGATGACGTGAGAGGACAAGGGTATGACAATGGGTCAAATATGAAAGGAAAACATCAAAGAGTACAAAAAAATTGTTAGACATAAATCCTAGAGCTTTTTACACTCCTTGTGGTTGTCATAGTCTTAATTTAACTTTGTGTGATATGGCTAATAGTTGTGGTAAATCTAGAGACTTTTTTGGCATCATACAACGTATTTATACTATATTTGTTCATTTTACAAAAAGATGGAAAATTTTGAAAAATAATGTTAAAGGTTTGACTCCTAAACCATTGTCATCAATTCGTTGGGAGAGTCGTGTTGAAAGTGTTAAAGCTATAAGAAATCAAATATAAAAAATACGTGAAGTTTTACTTCAAGTAGCGAAAAGTAGTGAGAATGATTTTAAAGTACAAAGTGAAGCTAAATCTTTAGCAACAAATGAACTTGGTGGTTTTGAGTTTTTGGTGTCAATTATTATTTGATTTGAAATATTATATGTGGTTAATTTAGTTAGTCAACATTTACAATCAAATGATATGTTCATTGATGTTGCCATGGAAAAAATAAAAGGATTGATTTTTTTTAGCGATATAGAGAAGCTGATTTCGATGATGCTTTGGATGTTGCTAAGGGTATTGCCATTGAAATGAACATTGATCCTGTCTTTCCTCAAAGATGTGAAATTAAAAGATTTTTTTATGAGAATTCAGATAACACACCATCTATGGTTTTACAATCTCCAAATGAATCATTTAGAGTTAATTATTTCTTATTTATTGTTGATCAAACTATTGTTTCTCTTAATAAGAGATTTGAACAATACCAAGAATATGAAAAAAAATTGGATTTTTATTTACTTCTCGTAAGTTGCAGTCACTAAAAGATGTGAGTCTAAAGTCTCATTGTGCTTATTTTGAGTCTATTCTTAAGAATAAAGGACAATCTGATATTGATGAAAATGAATTGCATGTGGAGTTGAGGTTACTAAGAGAGTTCTTGGCGAGAAAATGGGACCATTGGAGATTTTGAAGTTTTTGAAAGGTAATATTTCTCCTAATGCTTTTATTGCATATAGATTTTTATTAACTATTCCTGTAACAGTTGCATCTGCAGAACGAAGCTTTTCCAAATTAAAGGTGTTGAAGACCTACATGCGTTCTACTATGTCACAATAAAGGCTTAATGGGTTAGCATTGATAGCGATTGAGAATGATATTTTAGAGAAAATTGACTATGAAGATTTGGTTGACGATTTTGCTTCTAAAAACGTTCGGAGGGTGACACTTTTAAATAAAATATCACAATTGTAGAGTTGTTTTGTGACTTTATCTTAGTTTCATATGTTTGAAATTTTTTTAATTTATAAAAAAAATTAGTAATATGATAAATTTTAATATTTTAAAATTTTGATTTATTATAAATTATTTTAAGGGCCTCATTTTAAAAAAGTAGCACATGGTCTCCACATCTTTTGGAACGGGCCTGAAGCATATAATAATAATCTAGATTCCGAGTTATCCAACCTATAGAACATAGAAATAAATCAGAATTTACATGGTTTCACCCAAAAAAATATCTAGTAGCAACAACATATTAGCCTTTAATTGTGATCACAACAAAGTAAGAAGTAGAGAGAAGAACGTTTAGAATACTGCATTTAATACCTGATAAATTTCTTCCTTTGCCCACTCATATATTGAATTTTATATAACCACAATCATTATGAAAGGGTTTCTACGTATATAATTATAAACTAATATCAAAGAAAAATAATTAAGAACAGAGAAAACAAAATTCATAGAGATTCTTGAAGTTAATTTCAAAATTAAATATAACAGAGTAGAAGAAGAGAAACAGAGGAGAGGAAGAAGAGAAACAAAAGTTAACGTGTCGCGTCAGTACTTTTAACGGAAGTTAACGGGAAAGACTAAAATAAAAAAAAAATTAAAAATTGACTAACCTTAATAAAAGTTTTAAAATTTTAATGACTAAAATGAAAACACCTTAAAAAATAGTGATCATATGTTTACTTTACTCTAAATTATAATCATCTTAAAACTACTTAAAAAAATAGTAAGAAATATCAGTTGGGAACGTTGAGCCATAATCCAAAGCATGTGCGTAATTGGTCTGGCGTGGGGTGTGCTGGAACCGACAGCATAGTAAAGTGGAAGGAATCAATTTGGCTTCGTCAAGCAATTAACGGTCCTACAAATCTCACATCAAAGCTTGGAATACTCTTCCAAATCTAAAGTTTCGTGTCAAATTTAATATGGTTTTAATAAAAAATATTAAGTTTAAGAAGAATATATTTGAAATATATCACATAAATATTAAATTTATAATATATAATAAATACTATAAATATAAACATTAAAAATATATTAAATCGCCAATGTATAAAAAGCAAAATTTTAATTAATTAAAGAAATAGTATATTGAAATAGAATAAATATAAAAAGGGGAGCATCTAAAATAGGTTTAGACAAAAAATTGGAGATCATATTTCGGATCAAAACAAGTTCAAACAATAGCATAAAATGTATTAGTCTCATGCTTATCCAGACATAAATATGGACTATAAACGCCTCTACTCTGGAACTATTTTAATCCATGATTATTTTTTAAAGCTAAGGTGATTATAAGTGGTATATGTTCTAAATATATTCTTAACCATTTGACAATGCATGCTCAATCACCCTGCTGCAATTGTTGGTGCTCAAACTCGTGACCTCTAGAAACAACAACCGTCCCCTTAATCACTGAGACAAGTTGGTTCGTACTAATCCATGGTCATTAGTTATAAAGAATAATAACTTTTACTTTTTAGTATTGAAAAATATTATTATTATTATTATTATTATTATTATTATTATTGAAAAATAATAGTTAATGTTTGACTTATTGATAACTTAGACACTTTTATTTTATGAAGCATATCATTTCTTTCAATGTTTCAAATTGCGTCATAATTACTCTTTTTAATGAAATTTGTTAGTTGATTAACGGTCAACACTTGATAAACAAGAAAATTATTTTTTTCTATATCAACTAATAATTTAATAAAGGGTAAACTACACCACATACCACTCAACTATAGTCGTTGGCTCGAAAATGCCACCGAACTTTAAAAAATTCAAAACTAACACTGAATTTTAGTTTGTAACTCGAAAATACCGTTGATAATGCTTAAAGTGAAAACCAAGGCAAAAGCCTATATCCCACATGGGTTGGGAAAAAGGCTTGAGAAGGGTATTTATACCCAAGTTTCCCCCTTCCCTTGTTGAGTGGGAAAGAACAAGGGGCATCCTCACGCGCCGCCGTCCGGCTGGCTCAGTTCGGTTAATTCGTGAGGAATTTTCTTAAGAATAAAAGATAATTTGAAAGATTTTTTTTACTTATTTATAGGCTCTAAAAACTATTTGAATTCGATTTTTATTTTTCAATTAAATTCGAATCAGAATGTCTTATTCCAGCTGATTTGTTCGAATTTAAATAATGTATTGTTTAATCAGAACGACTTCTTTGATAGCTATTCTCCCGTCACTAAAATCTCAACGATCCGTGCATTGTTTGCACTAGCCTAAGTTCACAAGTTGCAAGTAATCAAATGGATGTAAATACTGCATTTTTGAATGGGGATCTAGATGAGGATATCTATATGGAGCAACCTCTTGACTTCGAGGCGCCTGGTATGGAAGGTAAAGTATGTAGACTTAAAAAGTCGCTTTATGACCTGAAGCAAGCTCCTAAACAGTGGTATGAGAAATTTCATAAAACCATCCTTAGTTTTGGTTTTGTTGTGAATGGTTCGGATGCATGCGTGTATTCGAGGATGTTTGGTACTGATTGTGTCATCATAAGCTTGTATGTTGACGACATGTTGATTTTCAGTACTAACATTGAGTCCATTAACAAAACAAAAAGTTTCTTGTCCACTAAGTTTGAGATGACTGACTTGGGAGAATTCGATGTAATCTTAAGAGTCAAAGTAACCAAAACTAAAAAGGAATTTTCTTTAAGTCAGACACACTATATCGAGAAAGTGTTAAAGAAATTTGACAGTTTTGATGTCATCCCTATTCGAACTCCTTATGACCCTAGCATACATCTCTTTAAGAATAAAGGAAGTAGCATTTCTCAAACGGAATATGCCAAGATAATTAGAAGTCTGATGTTCTTAATGAACTATACTCGGCCTGATATTGCTTATGCTATAAGCAGACTTAGTAGATATACTCACAACCCTAGTGGTGAGCATTGGGTTGCTCTTAAACGCTTACTTAAGTACCTTAAGGGTACGATGGACTGGAGATTTGATTTTGTTGGCTTTCCAGCTATTTTAGAAGGATATTGTGACACCAACTGGGTCTCTGATAGTGATGAAGTAAGCTCTACGAGTGGGTATGTTTTTACTTTGGGAGGAGCAACAATTTCTTGGAAGTCTTCAAAACAGACTTGTATTGCTCGCCCTACTATGGAGTCAAAGTTTATAGCTCTTGACTTAGCTGGGCAAGAAGCTGAGTGGCTAAGGAGTTTGTTAGCCAATATTTCGTTGTGGGGAAGACCGACTCCTCTTGTTTCCTTGTTGTGTGATTCACAAGCTGCGATTTGTGTTGCCAAGAGTCAAGTTTACAATGGTAAGAAGAGGCACATTCGCATAAGACATGAATCTGTTAGACACATAATAAGAAATGGAGTACTTTCTTTAGAGTATGTGAAGTATGAAAGAAACCTAGCAGATCTGCTTACCAAAGGGTTAAGCCGGAAGTTGGTCCTAGATTCGTCGAGGGGGATGAGTTTAAAGCCCATTGGTTGAGGAATTCATGGTGGATACCCAACTTAGTTATCAAGTTCAATGTGGTCAAACGAAACCATGGAAAGACTCATAGTGTACATTTCTCACTACCTATCCCTATGACAAATAATGTACATGCCTAGATTGAGTACTATTACTCTTAATAAATTCATAACCCAGGTTTTGGGTGGTCTTAGTGAGAAAGACTTGATGAATTTACCGAATCATGGTTGAATACTTATTCTTAATAAGTTCATAACACAAGTCTGAATGTGTTGTCCTATTGAGAAGGACAAGATGAACTTACCGCCAGAAGAGGTTGAGTTTCAAGAAACTCTTAATGAATTCAAAGTTTGAATGGCCCTATTGAGAAGGACATATTGAATTCACCGATAATGAGGTTGAATATTTATTCTTAATGATTTCTTATCCCAAGATTGGGTGGTTCATTTCAAATGAACTTGAAGAAATTACCATATCTCTAAGAGGTTGAGCCATTACAAATGGTTCTTAATTATTTCATAGCCCGGCTTCAGGGTGGTTTATGTCGAGATAAGCTTGATGAAATAACCTATGTAAGTGAGAAGGATTAGCCACCTTCTGTGAAAAACGTTGGGCCGTTTTTCTAATACACTTACTAGAATCCTGAGGTAAGATGGCCAAATATACACTTGTGTATATATATCTTACACATTGAGAACTTCGGTGGATGAATGAGTTAGTTGTGTGTTATGAGTTTACCATTATCTTAGAAAGTTCAAGACTAGTTTCACTTATCAAAGAAAAGTATCGCTCATCATCAGTATGTACTAGTTCAAGATACGTTCACTAGTGCTTAAGCAACTAATTCCGCTATTGCTCTTCTGAGGAGGTTTGTGTTTGAGATTTAGATGAATTCTTTCACATTAGTGGGAGAATGTTGGTAATGCTTAAAGTGAAAACCAAGGCAAAAGCATATATCCCACATGGGTTGAGAAAAAGGCTTGAGAAGGGTATTCATACCCAAGTTTCCCCCTCCCTTGTTGAGTGGGAAAAAGCAAGGGGCATCCTCGCGCGCCGCCGCCGTCCGGTCGCCCGGCTCGGTTCGATTAACACGTGTCTTCAAGACGTCCGCGCGCGGCCGACCAGTCAGTGCTAACCAGGTCGTTTTGCAGTCTTTCAATCCTACAAATACCACTATGTCGTTAACTCTTAACACCCCGTTAAGTCAAAATGACGTCGTTTTGGTGCGGCTGTTTTAAACCCTACTTAGCCCAAAACGACGTCATTTTGCTAGAAGAAAAATATTAGAACCATGTACTTGGAGGGGTTTGAACCCAAGAGCTTCAAATAGAAAGGTTAAACCTTAACCACTTAACCAACTTAAAATTATATAATATTTTACCAAAAATATTATATATCTCAAACTACTTGAGATTAATTCAAATTATTTTATGAAATAAATAACACTATAAATAATACTAATATATAAATAATATAAAATATTATATATATATATCAATATATAGAAATAAAAGTGTATTGTTTTTATTTTTTATATAATATTTATAATATAAATATATTATTTAAAAAACTTAAAAATATTCCTACAAATAATATATTTATATTATAAATAA